>SJYC01018822.1:0-97643 GCA_006408675.1 Madoqua kirkii | reverse complement strand
AACATGGAGCTAGTCCCTTAATCCACGTGTTCTTGATAACGGCTGTCCCTTGTGGAATACAGAGAGTTCAGGAAAGTACAGAAGCTGAGAACAAAATCCCTGAGTGGCCCAAACAATCTTTCTTGATATAAGGCAGGGAAGCTCAGCCCAGATTGGTGATTTCTGGTTTTTTACTCCCAACATATATGCAAACTGTCACATAAAAAAAAAGATGATAGCTTCTCCTTGTTTATGTCTTTTTATTTCTGGGAGGGAAAATAATGATTTTAGAATAGCACTGTCTATGTGGCTGTTCTAAAGCTGGAGCAGGGTGAGGCAAGTCTTGGAGTTGCTGGAAGAACCACTAGGCCACTGGGTCCACATTTTCAATCCATTGTATTCCCTCCAGTTAGTGACTGCCCTGAAGCCCCAGTCCTGCAGAAATACAATCACTCCCAGTTTTTGAAGGGCTAATCATTTCCTTTTGTGCACCTGGTTTATTTCTCTTTTCAACTATTAGGACTTCTCTTTCCTTCTATTAGAATTTCACCCTGAGGATGGAAAACAAAAAACATTTGGAAGTAAAATTCAAATCTATCTTGCTTCTTGTTAAGGACTGATTTATTGAAGCAGTTTTGAAATCATTGGTAAAAGGAATGTCAGTGCATTACATACTGTGAGTTTTTAATATTCATAATGTCCCTTTCCCATCCACTGCAAACAGTTGCTAGCTGGCTATATGCTTGCAGGACATAAACGAAAGAAGTATAGCAAAGAATTTGGCTTTCTTCCAATGAAAGCTCTTTTGATTTTGTTCACTATTGAAATTTGAACCATTAGAACAGCTCAACTCAAAATTGAGTTATGGGAATATAGTAATAGCTCTTGGTTAAATATGCACTTTTATCCCCATCTTAAGTCTTTGACCAAAAAATTGCATCGTTTTAAAATTTTTTGACTTTGTGTTAACACATTAAGGCTGAATGACCTTGAAATTCCATTGGATTTTGTGAAAATAAAAAAAATTATTTCAAATTTAAATAGTATCCAAAGTGTAACTTCAGTGTTATGCTTTGTACTGTTAACTCTCTAATCTTATTAAGAAAGATGCTCTGTCCTCCTCCCCGAAATAGGTTATTTCTTCATATGTGAAACAGGAGTTATTCCATGTTTTAAAACAGGAAAAATATTTCACAGAGATACTTGAAAAACTTTTCTCCATTCTAGGAATTAATGCTTTAAAAAGAAGAATGTAATTGGAATCTTAATTTTAAAAATATATATGTAAAAATGTACTTGCTATGAAATACTCAGTTTCTAAAAAGGGAGAAAAAGGGACACAGCTTCTTTTAAAACTGTTGTTTCAGGCCATATCTGATGTCATAAACCTTCTGAAACATCATTCAATTCTGAATTTTATTTAAGAGCATTTTGTACTGCTGTCTTTGACTGTCATGGAAAATTCTGTAATTGAACAGTGTTTCTGGTTTTATTTTTAACTTTTTCATCTGTACCACAGTCAAATTAGCTACCATTTTCCCTGTTCCTTGAGCTTTCTGTAGATCAGTGGATGTTAGGTTTAAACTTCTGTTTTCTTTGATGAAGCTTTCAATAAAAAATGAAAATAAAATCAACCAAGCAGGGCTGTTGTGTTTTTCTTCAAGCTTAGTGGGAGGAACAGTGTCTATATTTAATTGGCTTCCTACAAAATGTATCCAAAAAAAGAACCCTCCTTGGTAACAAAATGAGAGAAGAGGGACTACTGTGCTCATGCAAAGGAACGTGTTTAGGAGTTTTGGGGGTGTGGACCACTTAGGTCTCCCCGGGACCTCATATATTCTTTCTCATTTTTATGCCTAAAAATTCAGAGGTCATCAGCTTCTAACTCTAAGACATGCCCAACATCTACCAATAATGCTTTCTTTAAAGGGATGCTGACAAAGAGAATGTTTAGCTGCAGTCCAAAATTAGTAAAGTGAAAAGTAATATATCTCAGACTTAATCTCACAAGGTTTAATTATTTCTGGATTTTTTTTTATAAAGGGGTGTCATTTTCAATAATAATGAAAATCTCTCTCAGCTATCAAAAGGCCATCTTTTTGTTTCAATCCTTAGAAACAGAGGGAGCAGTCTTCTCCCCGGGTTCTTTCTGCTGCCTTTAGGAAGCTGCAGGTCACCACTGTGCAAAGTAGTCACCTGGTCGAACTGCTGTGTTGGTCTCCAGTGGATTCAAATCCAAATCCTAGATTTGGAACAGAGCATAATGTGAGGGATGGCTACAATAGCAAAGGCCACCCTACCTGAGCTGAGTCAGAAACTGCCAGGGGCCCCCACACTTGAGTTCACACAACCTCACACACATGCTCTCGGGTCAGTACTGCCACGGCTCCATTTTCCAGATGAGGCTTGGAAAGTGGGCAGCCCAGCCACACACCTACATCTTTGAAAGGCGAGAGTATGCTTTAAAAAAACAGCTTCAAACGGTCAACCCCTGTGAGACTTCCCTGGTGGTCCAGGGGCTAGGACTCCGACCTCCCAGGGCAGGGGGCCTGGATTGGATCCCTGGTCAGGGAACTTGATCCCACATGCTGCAACTAGAAGTTCAGGTGCCAGAACTAAAGATATTGGGTGGGACAACTATGACCTGGCTATGACCTGGCGCAGCCAAGTACATAGCTTTTGTAAAAAAAAAAAAAAAGTTAAATTTTAACCTTTGGTTCTAAGGTTATTTTCTTCTTCAGAGGCTTTGGGAAATGCCAATATGGAAGGCAACTCTTTTTCAGTTGTTGTTGTTGTTTTGAAAAGTTCACCTCATTTGGCCTAAGATTCTACGATTTCTATAGAAGAGGGTATTTGAACATTCATTCTAATCACCTTGGTCACAATTCACATTTTCCATCCCAGAAATAACTTGCTATTTCCATCATCTCTATGATTTGTTCTGGAAGGAAAAGCCCTATCTACCAGATAGATAGGCATAACTTTTCATTGACTATTTCATTGAACACTATGCAGTCCATGGACACTGTGTAAATATTTTAATGTTACAAAGATAGAGTAGACACTTCACATCAACAAGGATTTCATAGAATATGATATGATAACATTTTAGCAGGAAATAAGATCTAGAGATTTTGTGAGCAATACACTTAACCTTTCCATGACTTGATGCAAAGTGGATGGAGAGACTACCCGGTCTGAATATAACCATATCTTCTCTCCTCCACACACAGGATGGACCTTCCAGACCCTTCACTGCTACCTCTTCCAACTTCATACATTTCACAGAGAAGTCATATATTTTACCATTGCCCCCTTTTCAAATCATCCAGGGGTATTTAACTTCTGACAGCAAGAAGGATGGAATATGCCATTCTGAAATGGGTGGAACTCTAGTAGCAGCTGATAGTAATGGAAATCCTATGTTGCCATTTCAACATTCTTCATAGCATCTTCACAAGGAGTAAATTCCATCTCAAGAAACCGCTTTCTTCACACATAACAAGAGTAACTCCTGAAGATGGCAGAATAGAAGGACATGACCGCACCTCTTATGGAAACATCAGAATCACAACTAACCAGTGAACAGCCAGCAGTGATGACAATAACAACAAAAACCCCACTGGAACCTGCCAAAAAAGATACCCACACACAAAGAAGAAACTGCAGTGAGACAGTAGGCAGGGCACAATCATGATAAAATCAGATCCCATATCCCCTTGGTGATCCACAAACTGGAAAATAATTACATTGCAGAGGCTTTTAAAAAGAGTGAAAGGTCTGAGCCCTACATCAGGCTTTCCAGGCTGAGTGTCTGGCAATGAAAGAGGAGCCCCCAGAGAATCTGGCTTTGAAGGTCAGTGGGATTTGATTGCAGGAATTAGGAAAAGAGAAACTCCACTTTTGAAGGGCACACACCAAGTCTCATATACATCAGGAACCAGGGGGAAAAGCAGTGGCTTCATAAGTGCCTGGGGCTGGGTCAGACCTACCTGCTGGTATAGGAGGTTTTCTTGCAAGGTGGTGGTGGGGCAGGGGTGTGTGTGGAGGGGGGGTGCAGCAGGCACAGCTGTGGCTCACTGTGGGGACAAAGACACTGGCTGCAGGAGTTCTGGGGTATTCTTAGTGACATGAGCACTCCTGGAAGCCACCATTTTCTCACCAAGGTCAGACTCGTCACAACAGCCTATAAGCGCCAATGCTGGGACACCTCAGGCCAAACATCCAGCCAGGGCAGGAACATAGCAGAGGGGTTGCTTAAAGTCCTGATGAGCTCACAGCTGCCCACTGAAGACACCCCTTGACATATGCCTACCAAAGGGACAAAACCCAGCTCCACTCACCAGTGGGAAGGAACCAGTCCTTCCCACCAGCAAGCTTGTACAAGGCTCTTAAACAGCTGCATCCACCATGGGACAGAGAGCAGAAACAAGAACTACAACCCTGAAACCTAAGGAATGGAAATTGCAATCACTGAAAGTTAGATGACAGAGGAAAATGTCAGATTAAGGGAAAAAATAAAACCCCAGAAGAATAACTAAGGGAAGTGGAGATAGGCAATCTATCTGAAAAAGAATTCAGAATAATGGTAGTAGAGATGATCCAAAATCTCAGAAGAGCAATGGAGGTACAGTTCAGAAGATAAAAGAATTGCTTAACAAAGACCTAGAAGAACTGAAGAATGAAAAACAGATGAGCAATAAAATAACTGAAATTTTAAAATGTACTAGACAGAATCAACAGCAGAATAAACGATACAAAAGAATGCAAAAGTGAACTGGAGGACAGAATCGTGAAAATCACTGCCATGAAACAGAATAAAGAGAAAAATGATAAGAAGTGAGAGCACTGAAGAGACCTTTGGGATATTAACTACACCAATATTCATAGTATATGGGTCCCAGAAGGAGAAGAGAGAGAGAAAAGACCAGAGAAAACATTCGAAGAGATAATTAACTGAAAACTTTCCTAATGTAGGAAAGGAAATAGTCATCCAGTCCAGGAAATACAAAGAGTCCCAGGCAGGATAAACCCAAGGAGGAACACACTCCTTGATTACCCAAGGAGTAATCAAATCGATAAAAATTAAAAGCAAAGAAAAAAATAGCAAAAGCCAAAGAGAAAAGCAACAAGTGCATTCAAAGGAACTCCCATAACATTATTAGCTGATTTTTCAGGAGAAACTCTGCAGGCCAGAAGAGAGGGGCACAATATAATTAAAGTAATAAAACACACTTACACATAATTGATATTCTACTGTTACAAATATCATGTAAGATGGCTAAAAGAATGATGAGATTTGATGCCAAATTTGAAGTCTGAGCTTGAATGCTCAGCTTAAACATCACTTGCTGTTTCATCTTGCACTTTATGTTAAGGAGACAGCTTCTTTCCTTAAACCTCAGGAACCAACCTCCACAGGCTTCAGACTTCTCTTCTGTAGCTTCCTCACTTCTGTCAGCCTTCCTAGATTTGAAGAGGCTTAGGATCTGCCTCTGGATTAGATTTGGGCTTAGGGAACGTTGTAGATTGCTTGGGGAATGTTGATGGCTTGAGCTTCTGTTTAGACCACTAAAACTTTCTCCATATCAGCAATAAGGCTGTTTCGCTTTCTCATCATTCCTGTGTTCCCCAAGTAGCACTTTTAAGTTCCTTCAGGAGCTTTTCCTTTGCATCTACAATTTGGCTAACTGCTTGGCCCAGGAGGCCTGCCTTTTAGTCTGTGATGGCTTTCAACGAACCTTCCTCACTAAGCTTTATCATTTCTAGCTTTTGATTTCAAATGAGAGACATACAACTTTTTCTTTCATTGGTACTCTTAGAGGTTTTGTGTGATTATTAACTAGCCTAATTTTATTATTGTTCTGTGTCAGGGACTAGGGAAGCTCAAGAAAAGTTTGAGAGATGGGGCAACGGCTGGCTGGTGAAACAGTCAGAATACGTGCAATATTTGAAGTTTCCCATCTTGTATGGAAGGGTTTGTGTGTCCAAAAGAACTACAATAGCAACATCAAAGATCACTGATGTCAGGTCACCATAACTAACATAATAATAATAAAAAAATGGAATTGTTGTAAAAATTATTGTTAAAATGTGACAGACACTTCAAAAAAATGGAGCTGATAAACTTACTGAAATCAAGATTGCCAAAAATCTTCAATTTGTTATAATTTTTAAAAAAAACACCAAAACTCAATATATGTTATGCACATTAATATATGTCCACAAATCAGAACCTGAGAAGATATCACAGCTGAAGGTAGTACAGGGGTAAGTCAAGAGGAGACAGTTGACAGTTAAGAGCATGGCAATGGATGAGATGGCTCAGGAGAGGATCACTAATGAATATAAAAGTGGGCCAAGAAAGAACAGTGGTCACACACTCAAAGTCGGGGCAGACTAAAAGAATTTCAGTAAAGGGAGTGGAGAAGAAATTATGGAAGTGAGAAGTGGAAAAACAGGTAGTAAGACAATAAGAGAGAAATGAGGTTCAAGAAGACATAACACGGACTTCCCCCCAGGGATTGGGGCTCTGGATTTCTATCGCAGGAGGCTCAGGTTAGTTCCCTGCTCAGGGAAATAGATCCTGGATGCTCCATGACAGCAGGCAAAAAACAAAAAGTTCAATAAAAACCAAATTCATTAAATTAAAAAAGAAGAGTCAGAATGATACAATTGAATACTGCAAAGTGAGTGGTGACTTTGAGAGGAAAGTCTTACTTTTGCTGGAAATTTATCCTTAAGCTAATAATGACATTCATGCATCTCAACCACAAGTAGACCTTAATACAATATTCAGGCCTTAATGCATGTTTAATGAGGATTAGTTTCCTAATTAATGGAGTAGCATATATAATGGAGATTAGTTTCCTCTATTAGAGTACATTTATAATTTTCTTTAAACAAAATCTTATGGATTACTTTAATACCCTATATATGAAATAAAGACTGTCTTCAGATCCTTCCTAATATCTCTTTCTTAAAACAGTCATGAATGTAGAAGCAGCAGATGAATTGGCATTCAAGCTCAAACTTCAAATTTGGCATCAAATCCCATCATTGCTTTAGCTATGTTACATCATATTGATAATAGCTACAAAGCAGAATATCAACTACATGTGACTGTGTTTCTATGCCTGAGTAGCCAACGAGTCTATTTGATCTCTGGGAATCACTCTGGATGTTACTGAAGGCAGACAAGAGACTTTTGGCAGTAACTCTCTTTTATTGCATCTGTTAAGCTGAAATTTAGGTAATTTAGTATGAAAGCATGGCAAAATGAGTTTCCCACTCTGTGTTAAGCCTTCTAATGCTTTGTCTAAATGTTTAAAAATAAGATGTTCTGGCAACATTGACTTCACTCAAAAACCCTCTAATAAAATGAACCCACTCAAAAACAATTTGTAAAAGTTGTTGAGAGACTATGGTGTTTGCGCTTATAAGTGCAGAAATTTTGACAGAGTTTGGAGAGCAAAAAGAAGGAAAATCCAGAGTAGGAAAAGGAATATTTCCACTTCTTTCTCTACTGTATTTCTGGTTATGATATGCTTTCTCTATGTCCCTTCTACTTTTTTAAAAAATACTCATATATAACTTTAAAAATGTAATACTATTTTTCTGAGTTACATTTAAAGCAACATTTTGTACTCTATTTAGTTTTTTATACAAGTACTCCTCAAATTATCTGTGATAATCAAATTTTTCATTAAAAAAACTATAGTCTTTTGCAAACCAGTACTTTTAAAAACACAAGAAAGGCTTCTTACTAGAAGAAATAAAATTAAAAGGACACATAAAATGCAAATTCCAATTTTAAAGTTTTAATTCAACTGATATTAAATTACCTTCAAACTACTATGAAAGTTTTGAAATCCTGATTCTCACATTTTATACTTATGATAAGTCAGTAATAAACAACGTATCAAATGGTGCATGTCCCCAGACCACACTCTGAGTAGCCTATATTACAATATCATTTAGAACATTTTATGTACTCTACATCATTGTTCATATATACCAAAATTTGGCTCACTGGTCACTTTTGCTGTATTTCCTTCTTATTGCACATAGGCAGGGACAGATTTTGTAAACACAAGACTTTGAGGGAGCAGTTATCATCAGAGATGAACTCTATTATGTTGGAGATGTGCAAGGTATAAAATTTAGTTAGTAGAAATAAGGTGAGTAAACTGCAGAAATTTGGACAAAGTGTCAAAGTAAATGACTGTTTCTGGAGAGACAGCCAACCAGAACAAGCTGGCAAATGGTGGAATAGATTCCATTCTTTAAGCTTAAAACTGAGAAGAATCAAAAGCACAATTAATCTATGACCAGGGGGAGATCTCTCTCCCATAAAATTTCCACCATACCATTGTTTTCCAAACTGGGACACATGTAGCATGGGTAGCAAGCAGCATATTATTTTGGGGTACATAGATAAGTACGTTTCATTTTCACATGTATCATTATTCATGATATTTGAAAAATCAAACTAAACATCAAAATTCTGAGATCATAGCTAGCATCACTTAAGGCTATGTAGTGAAGAGAGTTAAAAGAAAATAGTAACAGTACAGATGTCATGCAAATACATTTCTATGGAAACATTACATCTAGGGGAACTCTGAATTCAATGTAATTTAAGCTCCTATTCTGAACAAAAAATAGAATTACCATATGATCTAGCAATCCCATTCCAGGGCATACATCCAGATAAAACTATAATTCATTAAGACACATGCCCCTCTATGTTCATAGTATCACTATTCACCATAGCCAAGACATGGAAACAACCTAGATGTACATCCACAGGTGAATGGATAAAGAAGATGTGGTACCTACAATGTATACTACTAATTATGGTAAAATAATGTCATTTTCAGGAACATGTATGCAGTTAGAGATGACCATACTAAGTGATGTAGGTCAGAAAGAGAAAGACAAGTACCATACGAAATCACTTATATGTCGAATCTAAAATATATACAAATGAACCTATCTGTGAAACAGAAACAGAATCACAAACACAGAGAATAGACTGGTGATTGTTTAGGAGGAGGGGTGGAGTAAGAGGTTGGGAGTAGCAGATGTAGCTTTTATATCCAGGACGGATAAACAACAAGGTCCTACTGTATGGCACAGAGAATCATATTCAATATCTTACGACAAACCATAATGGAAAAGAATATTTTTAAAGGAACCTATATATGTATAACCAAATCACTTTGTGTTGCATGGGAGTAATAAACACAATATGTAAATCAACTATACTTCAGTAAAAAAAAAAAAAAAAGATTCTGTGTATTTTCAACAACTGTCTTGGAGCATAATGTATATCATAGACGAATGCTGGGCAGTTGGAAAATGAGTGTAAACACAAAAGAGAGAACTTGGTTTTGGTTACTACTTGGTTTTGTAAAACAAAACCACCTTTAAATGAGTGGCCTAGAGCAACCACTTTACTATGTACCTGTCACAGTCATGTGGGTTAGGAATTCAGCAAGCCAGCAGGGATGGCTTCTCTTGCCCTCCCATTGTCTGGAACCTCAGTTGGGAAGAGTACAAGCACTTGGGCCAAGAAGATTTGAAGACTGGAAACAACTACCAGGCACTGTTGATAGAATATACATCTGTACATTGTTCAGTGGGTCTAGACTGGGGAGTGGGTCAAGGATAGCCAGAGACTCTTGCATCAATGCTGCTGGTCCCAGGGTTACACTTTGAGGCACCAGTATATTTGGACTTCTCATTCATGAGAAGAACTTTTTTAAAAGCCCAAATTATAATTGGCTTTACATAGTGTTTTTCTACACACAGACTGGTTCAAATAACTACTATCAGTCAATTCAAATAAAGTCAACTTATGATCAAGTGGAAGCTTTCCAGTCTTTTCCTAGAAACACAAGATTGGCAATATCAAGAGAGATTGTGAGGAGATGTAGGGTGATGTTAATGAGAAGAGGCAAGATAACTATAATGTTTACCAATATTTGATTCATCCATCTGAATGTATAGTTTCAAGTTTGGAAGGCTAATGTCCCTGATCTATGTTTTCTCCTTACACACAGGCCAGCATGCTCTCAACCTCAGAACAAACCAAATGTTTAGAGCAGCCAACCACACACAGACACACAGGCACACACTGAAGTCAATTTACTTTGAGCCAGCAGCATCCCCAAAAGTGTGCGAAGAAACCAGCTAGATATTTCTATCAGAGTCCCAGCCCTGGACTAATTTTCCAGCGAACTCTGAGGGAAAGGAAAAGCCAATAGTATGTAATTAAAGAACCCTATGATTTACACATTAACAAGCAAGGCAATGCAACCCACAGAGGGGAGAAGAAAATTGTGGCCAGCTAATAAGTGTCAGTACTTATTAAGGCTAAAGAAACAACCTATGAAACAAATCTAATCCTTTCCCAAATGGTGCGGGGCAATTATATTTGGCATGAGTTCCTTGGGGAAAATGCAGCTTTAGAAATATAAAGAACTGAGAAATGAGAGGAAGAGGGCCAGCTGAAGATACAAGGAAAACATTTATCAGATATATCACAGGCAAGGGAAAGGACAATGGTGAGAAAAAGGAGACATTGGGAGCCATGGGGAAAAGGGGGAAAAATGAAATATGCCTTTTTAACCTCGGCGTTCATTCCAGAAGATGACAGAAAAATTTAAATTTCAAAGTCATCCACAAGAACTCAGAGAATAACCTTGATGGAAGATTTCTAGCAGTATTACAGAGACCTTTAATGCCCCAAATCAAAAGAAACAGATTTGAACACTCCCTTGAAGAATGTATTCTTTCCTGATGATAACTTTGTTAAGCACTGACTTTTTAGTAGAAATCATGAAACAAATATTATTTCTGCCTTCAAGAAGTTTCCATGAAGTGGAAAGTCTAGACACACTTGAACACACACTCAAGCAGTCGTGTATACAAAAGTCCTTTTCTCGCTGAGTTCTCTTGAGTTTAGATTTCAAATGCTCTACTTAGGAAAAGGAAGGATGATCTTGGGCAAGATGCTGCTCCCCTTTGAACACTGGTTTTTAAAATGGAAATGTTAGTGTATCTATATAGCTCAAGGCTGTTGGGAGAATTAAATAGGAGAATGCCTACATCATACATATATAATACTGCAGAAGGTCATGCTTAAGGACAATGTCAGTGACATTCAGGTGGTCCATGCACTTTCCTAGCTTCCCGTCTTCCGCTCTCTTTACCCCTTAGTTGTAAAATTATTGAGCAAACAACAACAATGAATAACATTTCTGGGCTTGAGAGCTCCTAGTAGAGAAGAAGAAACAGAATCGCAAAGCATTTCAGTGCAGTGCACTAAGCTCTGTGTCAAGGTGAGCCCAACCTACTGGAGGAGAGTCAAGGATAATATTATTGATTCTGAGCAAGGAAATGCAATGTAAAAGCTAATGGTGATAGAAGCATTCAAGAAGGGCTGTCTAGAGGCAAGGGCAGTCCTGATAAGTTTAGAACCTCCAAAAGAGCCTAGTCTTATTCATTGTCTCACCCCCAGTTTCTAGCAGGATGCTTTGTATGTAGTTCAAAGTTAATAAGTTGGAGAATAAATGGATAAATGAAGGCAGAGGGCAAGGACAGAGAGAAAACTGAATTATCGAGAACAATATTACGAACCAAGAGCTGAGCATCAGAATAACTATAGGAGAGGCTAATACCATATTTTAGGGATGGGGTAAGGGACAGTACTTTTTAGTAAATCTTCACAAACAATTCTGTTATCCATGCTTTAAAGGGATGATGCTATGTGTTGAGGTCCAGCAACACAAGATATCTTGTTATCAACAGATAATGAAGAATTAAGCAAGGAAGAGGCAAGATGGTAGGGTAGAAGAACATAGCTCACCCCTTCTTATAGAAACACCAAAATCAGAACTAACTGCTGAACAATCACCACCACCACCAGAGCATTGAAACCTACCAAAAATGAAGCCTATATCCAAGACAAAGAAGAACGCACAAGGAGACAGTTGTAGGAGTGCAATCAGGATTAAATCCAATCCCACGCATGCCACGTGTGCAGCCAACAAACTGGAGAGCAACGGAACCACACAAGTTCTCCCACAGGAGTAAGAGTTCTAAGCCCCACACTGAGCTCCCAGCCTAAGGGTGTGGCAACGGGAGGAGGCCCTCCGTAGAGACTGGCTTTGAAGGCCAGCAAGGTTTGATTGCAGCTTCCCTGGTGGCTCAGAGGTTAAAGCCTCTGCCTCCAGTGCAGGAGACCTGGGTTCGATCCCTGGGTCAAGAAGATCCCCTGGAGAAGGAAATGGTAACCCACTCCAGTACTCTTGCCTGGAGAATCCCATGGACAGAGAAGCCTGGTAAGCTACAGTCCACGGGGTCGCAAAGAGTCAGACACGACTGAGCGACTTCACTTCTCTTCACTTCACTTGGGGAAACAGAAACTCAAATCTTGGAGGGTGCACACAAGGTCTTGTGCACAACAGGACCCAGGAGGTAAAAGCAGTGACCTCATAAGAAACAGCTGAACTTACCTGTTAGTGTTAGAGGGCCTCTTATGGAGATGGAGGGCATCTGTAGCTTACTACAGAGACAAAGACACAGGGGTGGTTCTGGTGAGTGCACCTTGGCATAGACTCTATAGGAGGCTGCCATTTTCCTACCAAGACCTGACCCCACACAAAAGTCTGTAGATTCCAGCACTGGGACACCTCAGGCCAAACAACCAGTAGAGCAGAAACACAGCCCTGCTCACCAAAGACAGGTTGCTTGAAGTCTTTCTCAGTTCACAGCCATCTCTAAATGCACTGCTTGCCATGGCTCTGCCCACCAGAGGGACAAGGCCCAGCTCCACACACTAGCGGGAAAGTGACAGTCCCTTCTACCAGGAAGCCTCACCCACCAGGAGGCAGACAGCAGATGCCAGAAGAGCTACAATCCTGCAGCCAGAGGAGCAGAAACTGCAGCCACAGAAAGTTACACACAGTGAGGGAGCAGAGAAGCATGTCCCGGATGAAGGAGCAAGACAAAACCCAGGAAAAATAACGGAAGCAGAGAAGGAGCAAGCCAAAACCCCGGAAGAATAACGAAAGCGGAGAAGGAGCAAGCCAAAACCCCGGAAGAATAACGAAAGTGGAGACAGATGATCTCCTTGAAAGAGAATTAGAGTAACAGTAGTAAAGATGATCCGTGATACTGGAAAAAGAACGGAGGGACAGATCAAGAATATATAAGAAAGGTTTAACAAAGACCTAGAAGAACTAAAGAACAAACCAGCAGAGATGGACAATATAATACCTAACATTTAAAACCACTAGAAGGTGTCAACAGCAGAATAAGTGAGGCAGAAGAATGAAAAAGCGAGCTACAAGACAACATGGTGGAAATTACTGCCCTAAAACACAATAAAGAAAAAAGAATGAAGTGAAATAAAGGGAGTTTAAGAGATCACTGGAACAACTTTAATGTGCCAACATTTGCATTATAGGAGTATCAGAAGGAAAAAAGAAGAAGAAGGGACTTGAAAAAATATTTGAAGAGATAATAGCTGAAATTTTCCTTCCCATGATAAATTAAACAGTCACCCAAGTACAGGAAGCACAGAGAGTCACAGGCAGGATAAATGCAAGGAATAATATGCCCAAGACATAATAACACATTGACAAAGATTAAAAATAAAAAGATATTAAAAGTGACAAGAGAAATGCAACAAATAATGTACAAGGGAATTCCCATAATGTTATCATCTAATTTCTGAGCAGAATCTCTGCAGGTCAGAAGGGACTGGCATGATATATCTAAAATGAAGAAAGGGACGAGCTTACAGCCAATAGTACTTTACCTAGCAAGGCTCTTGTTCAGATTTGATGGAGAAAGCAAAAGCTTTACAGACAAGCAAAAGCTAAGAGAATTCAGCACCACTTTAAAACCAATGATAAAGGAACTTCTCTAAGTGGAATAGAAAAGGCTATGTAACTACAAACAAGCAAATTACAAATGGGAAAATTTACTGGTAAAGGTAAATAAACAGTACAAGTAGGAAATCATCTGCACACAATTATGATATCAAAACCAGAAACTGTGAGAAGAGGCAAGTAAAAATGCAGGATATCAGAAATGCACTTGAAATTAAAAGAACAGCAACTGAAAACAATCTTCTCTGTATATATAATGCTATAGCAAAACCTCATGGGAACCACAAATTGAAAATCTACAATAGACACAAACATGAAAAAGAAAAATGAATCCAAGCAGAACACTAAAGTTAGTCATCAAACCAAAAAAGAAGAGAATAAAAGAGGAAGGGAAAAAGAAACATCTACAAAACCAAATCTAAAACAATCGACCAATAGCAATAAGAACATACATATTGATAATTACCTCAAATGTAAATGGAGTAAATGCTCCAACCAAAGACCTAGATTGGATGAATAGATACAAAAACAAGACATATACCTATGCCATCTATAAGAAACCCATTTCGGACCAAAGGACACATACTAAATGAAAGTAGGGAGATGGAAAAATATATTCCATTCAAATGGAAATTAAAAGAAAGTAGGAGTAGCAATATTCATCTCAGACATAGTGGACTTTAAAATAAAGACTCTTATAAGAGACAAGGAGGGACAACTACATAATGTCAAGGAATCAATCTCAGAAGATATCACAGTTGTAAACATTTATGCCCCCAACATAGGAGCATCTCAGTATAAAAGGCAAATACTAACAAGTGTAAAAGGAGAAATAAATACCAAAACACAAGAATAGTGAGAGACTTTAATACCCCACTTATAGCAATGGACAGATCAGATAATCAACAAGGGACTACAGTCCTTAAATGACACACTAAATCACATAGACTTGATATTTATAAAGTGTTTCATCCAAAAGCAGCAGAATACACATTCTTCTCAACTGCACATGGAACCTTCTCCAGGATCAACTGCATTCTGGGTCACAAAGCAAGCCTTGTAAATTTAAGAAAACTGAACTCATATTAAGCATCTTTTCTGACCGTAAGCCTGTGAGATTAGAAATCAACTACAAGAAAAAATTAAAAACAGTAAAAGCCACAAACACATGAAGGCTAAACAATATGCAACTAAATAACCAGTGGATCACTAAAGAAATCAAAAAGGAAATCAAATAATACCTACAGACAAATCATGATGAAATCAAGTCTATAGTGAGAACCCAAAACCTACAGCATGCAGCAGAAGCAGTCGAAAGGGAACGTTATAGTGATACAAGCTAACCTCAGAAAACAAGAAAAATCTCAAATAAACTACCTAAACTTACACCTAAATAAACTAAAGAAGGAACAAACAAAACCCATAGGTAGTAGAAATCATAAAGATCAGAGCAGAAATAAATGAAATAGAGATGCAGAAGACATAGAAAAGATTGATGAAATGAAACTCGGTTCTTTGTAAAGGTAAACAAAATTAATAAACCTTTAGCCAATCTCATCAACAAAATACAGAAAAGAGCTCCAATCAACAAAATTAGAAATGAAATGGAAGAAGTTACAGCATATACCACAGAAACACAAAGAGTAACAAGAGACTATTAAGCAACTGTATGCCAATCAAATGGACAATCTGGAATAAATGAACAAATTCTTAGAAAGTCACAATATCTTAAGACTATACCAGGAAGAAATAGGAATATGAATATACCAATCACAGGTACTGAAAATAAAATTGTGATTTTAAAACTTCAAACAAATAAAATTTCAGGACCAGACTGCTTCACAGGCAAATGCTATCAAATGTTTAGAGAAAAATTAACACTGATCCTTCTGAAGGAATTCAGAAAAATCACAGAGAAAGGAGCAATCTCAAACTTATTCTATAAGGTCCCCATCACCCTGATACCAAAACCAGTAAAAGATACCACAAAAAAAGAAAATTACAAGCCAGTATCATTGATGAACATAGATGAAAAGATGGTCAACAAAGCAAGCCAAATCCATACTAGCAAGCCAAATCCAATTTTTCCAATCTTAAGAAAGAAAAATAGAGCTGGAGGAAGCAGGCTCCCTCACTTCAGACTATACTACAAAGCTACAGTCATCAAAACAACATGGTACTGGCATGAAAACAGAAACATAGATTAATGGAACAGTACAGAAAGTCTGGAAATAAGCCCACAAACCTATGGTCAACTAATCTACAACAAAGGATGCAAGATTATACAATGGAATAAAGGCAGTTTCTTAATGAAATGAGGCTTGGAAAACTGGACAACTACATGTAAACAAGTGAAATTTAAACACCCTTTAATACCATACTTAAAAATAAAATAGATTACAGACCTAAATGTAAGAATATATACTATAAAACTCAAGAGAGAAATGTAAGCAGAACACTCCCTGACATAAATCACAGCTATCTTTTTTGATCTGTCTCATAGAGTAATGACAAAGAAACAAACGGCCTAATTAAACTTAAAAGCTTTTGCATACCAAAAAAACCCATAAACAAGTTGAAAAGACAACCCACAGAATGATGGGAGAAAATACCCAGGAACAATGTGACCAACAAGGGATTAATCTTCAAAATTTACAAAGAACTCATGTGATTCAATATCAAACAAACAAAACAAACAAACAAACAAACAAAAAAATAGGCAGAAGACCTAAACAGACATTTCTCCAAAAGAGACATCAGTTCAGTTCAGTTCAGTCCCTCAGTCGTGTCTGACTCTTTGTAACCCCATGAATCGCAGCACGCCAGGCCTCCCTGTCCATCACCAACTCCTGGAGTTCACTCAAACTCACATCCATCAAGTCAGTGATGCCATCCAGCCATACAGATGGCCAAAAAGCACATGCAAAGACACTCGGCATTTCTAATTATTAGAGAAACGTAAATCAAAACTGCAATGAGATCTCACCTCATACCAGTCATTATGCCCATCAGCAAAAAGTCTACAAATAGTAAATGGCAGAGAGGATGCGACATAACGGGATCCCTCCTACACCACTGGTGGGGGTGTAAAGTGATACAGTCACTGTGGTGAACAGTGTGAACATTCCGTAAGAAATGAAAACCAGAGCTACCATATGATCCAGCAACCACTCCTGGGCATATATCCAGAGAAAACCATGGTTTAAAAGGATACATGCACCCCAGTGTTCACTGAAGCACTGTGCACAATAGCCAAGACATGGAAGCAACCTAAATGTCCGTCTGTAGATGAATGGATAAAAAACATACGGTACGTACATATGATGAAATATTACTCAGCCATTCAATAGAATGATGTAATGCCATTTACAGCAATGAGGATGGACCTGGAGATTATCATAGCAAAGTGAAGCAATCCAGACAAAGACAAACAGCACATATGATATCCCTTATATAGAGAATCTTTAAAAAATAATACAAATGTACTTACTTACAAAACAGACTCACAGACTGAGAGAACCAACTTATGGTTTCCAGGGTAGAAGTGTGGGGGGAGGGACAGACTGGGAGTTCAGAACTGACAAGTGCACACTGCTGTACTTAAAACAGAAAAGCAGCAGGGACCTACTGTATAGCACAGGGAACTCTGCTCTATAAGAACCTAAATGAGACAAGAATTTGAAAGAGCATAGATACACGTAACCCCTTCGTGGATCACAGTCTTGTCATGGCAAATGTACTCAATGTAGCTTTGGGCCATGCCATGCAGAGCCACCCAAGACAAATGGGTCATCGTGAAGAGCACTGACAACATGCAGTCCACTGGAGAAGGAAACGGCAACCCACTCCAGCATAATCGCCTGGGAACTCCGTGGACAGCATGAACAGGCAAAAAGCGACGCCACTGGAAGATGAGTCCCCCAGGCTGGAAGGTGTCCTGTACGCTACTGGGAAAGAGGAGAAGGCAATCACTAATATCTGCAGAATGAAGTGGTCAGGCCAAAGTGAAAATGATGCTCAGTTGTGGATGTGTCTGCTGGTGAAGGTGAAGTCGGATGATACAAAGAACAATATTGCATAGGAACCCGGAATGTTAGTTCTATGAATCAAGCTACATTGGATGTGGTCAAGCAGGAGATGGCAAGACTGAACATAACATTTTAGGAAACAGTGAACTAAAATGGGTGGGAAGGGGTGTGTTTAACTTAGAAGACCCTTATATCTACTATTGTGGGCAAGAATCCCTTAGAAGGAACGTAACAGGAATGAAGTTCGTGACATTGTACAGGAGACAGGAATCAGGACCATCCCCAGGGAAAAGAAATGCAGAAAAGCAAAATGGCTGTCTGGGGAGGCCTTACAAATAGCTGTGAAAAGAAGAGAGGCAAAAAGCACAGGAGAAAAGGAAAGATATGAGCATCTGACTGCAGAGTTCAAAAGAATAGCAAGAAGAGATAAGAAAGCTTTCTTCAGCGATCAATGCAAAGAAATAGAGGGAAAAAAACAGAATGGGAAAGACTAGAGATCTTTTTAAAAAAATTGGAGATATCCAGGGAACATTTCATGCAAAGATGGGCTCGATAAAGAACAGAAATGGTCTGGACCTAACAGAAGCAGAAGATATTGAAAAGAGGTGGCAAGAATACATGGAAGAACTGTACAGAAAAGACCTTCAAGACCCAGATAATCACGATGATGTGATCACTCATCTAGAGCCAGACATCTTGGAATGTGAAGTCAAGTGGGCCTTAGAAAGCATCACTACGAGCAAAGCTAGTGGAGGTGATGGAATTCCAGTGGAGCTGTTTCAAATCCTGAAAGATGATGCTGTGAAAGTGCTGCACTCAATATGCCAGCAAATTTGGAAAACTCAGCAGTGGCCACAGGACTGGAAAAGGTCAGTGTTCATTCCAATTCCAAAGAAAGGCAATGCCAAAGAATGCTCAAACTACTGCACAATTGCATTCATCTCATATGCTAGTAAAGTAATGCTCAAAATTCTCCAAGCCAGGCTTTAGCAACACGTGAACCATGAACTTCCTGATGTTCAAGCTGGTTTTAGAAAAGGCAGAGGAACCAGAGATCAAATTGCCAACATCTGCTGGATCATGGAAAAAGCAAGAGAGTTCCAGAAAAACATCTATTTCTGCTTTATTGACTATGCCAAAGCCTTTGACTGTGTGGATCACAATAAACTGTGGAAAATTCTGAAAGAGATGGGAATACCAGACCACCTAAGATCAAATTGCCAACATCCACTGGATCATCGAAAAAGCAAAGGAGTTCCAGAAAAACATCTATTTCTGCTTTCTTGACTATGCCAAAGCCTTTGACTGTGTGGATCACAATAAACTAGAAAATTCTGAAAGAGATGGGAATACCAGACCACCTAACCTGCCTCTTGAGAAACCTATATGCAGGTCAGGAAGCAACAGTTAGAACTGGACATGGAACAACAGACTGATTCCAAATGGGAAAAGGAGTATGTCAAGGCTGTATATTGTCACCCTGCTTATTTAACTTCTATGCAGAGTACAACATGAGAAATGCTGGACTGGAAGAAACACAAGCTGGAATCAAGATTGCCAGGAGAAATATCAGTCACCTCAGATATGCAAATGACACCACCCTTATGGCGGAAAGTGAAGAGGAACTAAAAAGCTTCTTGATGAAAGGGAAAGAGGAAAGTGAAAAAATTGGCTTAAAGCTCAATATTCAGAAAACGAAGATCATGGCATCCGGTCCCATCACTTCATGGGAAATAGATGGGGAAACAGTGGAAACAGTGTCAGACTTTATTTTGAGGGGCTCCAAAATCACTGCAGATGGTGATTGTAGCCATGAAATTAAAAGACGCTTACTCCTTGGCAGAAAAGTTATGACCAACCTAGATAGTATATTCAAAAGCAGAAACATTACTTTGCCGACTAAGGTCCGTCTAGTCAAGGCTATGGTTTTTCCAGTGGTCATGTATGGATGTGAGAGCTGGACTGTGAGGAAGGCTGAGCACCGAAGAATTGGTGTTTCTGAACTGTGGCACTGGAGAAGACTCTTGAGAGTCCCTTGGACTGCAAGGAGATCCAACTGACTCCATTCTGAAGGAGATCAGCCCTGGGATTTCTTTGGAAGGAATGATGCTAAAGTTGAAACTCCAGTACTTTGGGCACCTCATGTGAAGAGTTGACTCACTGGAAAAGACTCTGATGCTGGAGGAGACTGGGGGCAGGAGGAGAAGGGGACGACCGAGGATGAGATGGCTGGATGGCATCACGAACTCAATGGACGTGAGTCTGAGTGAGCTCCGGGAGATGGTGATGAACAGGGAGGCCTGGTGTGCTGCGATTCATGGGGTCACAAAGAGTCGAACACGACTGAGGGACTGAACTGAACTGAGGGGATCTTCCTGACCCAGGGGTCAAATTCAGGTCTCCTGCCTTGCAGGAAGATTCTTTACAATCTGCACCATCAGGGAAGCCCCCGAACATTTGAGTCAAATCACAAATAGAAAACATTCTCTCACCACTACCCTCCACACACACACTAAAGAAATACACCAAAATGTTAACAGTGGTCAGCTGTGAGTGGTGGGATTATCGATGGTTTTATGTTTGTCCTTCTCCTTTACTGCATGCAATTTTACATGTATACATGTATTACTTTGTAATATAAAAAGCTGTAAAATATATCTGAAAGATAATAGGGCGAGTGCAAAAAGCTGGCATGCTCTCACAGAAGGCAAGGGAGGGCAGGCCTGGTTCTGGCTTTGCCCTTTGTGACTTGGGGATCACTTCTCCACTCTGATCTATTAGGGACAGAGACCTGACCCTTATATCTGACAGGTGGTGGTCCTTGTTGATTTTGAAAGGGTTGTTTGAGTGCAGTGGCGGGGACAATTCTGATTAGCAAGTGGGTTTATATATTGTCGCTCTATCATGTCTGACTCTTTGCCACCGCATTGACTGTAGCCTGCCAGGCTCCTCTGACCATAGGATTTTCCCAGCAAGAGTACTGGAATGGGTTGGCATTTCCTCCTCCAGGGGATCTTTCTGACTCAGGGATCAAAACCGCGTCTCCTGCATTGGCAGGTGGATTCTTTACCACTGAGCCACCTGGGAAGCCCTGAGTTTATATATAGTCCGCAAGAAATAATTGACTTGTAGAGCAATAACCCCCTTCAAAGACTCAGTAGTGGAACATCTTTTTCTTTTTTTTTTCTGCACACGAAAATCATATAATGTGATCCCCTGAATAAGAATGGGTAGGGCAAAATGGCCTCATTGTGAATCTTGGGGTTCATTGTAATTTCTCCTCTGGAAAAGGCACAGTATAACTTCCTATGCTGTAGCTGACATTTAATGCTTTCTGTTATTGACGAAGGTGATGCTGTTTATCCCTGGGGATCAAGTTGAGTCCACGGGTTTTTTTCTTGCAAAACCAGACGAGGCTTTTGAAGCCTGCATCACCCCTCCTCATGTGACTCCTCTTGTGACTAGACGACCCATTTTCAAGACAGCCAGCCAGGACAAGGGCATATTTGTGCTCTTGAGAACACAGGTTTGAAACTAGACAGGAAATTCCATTCCAGGATTAGCTCTTGCTGCCTTGCTACCTTGGGCAAGGGTTCACCCTCTGAGATCTCAGTCTCCTCGTCTGTATATGGAGGTAGTGGCACCTACCGCACTGGTTAGTTTCTGGAATTAAATGGGGCAGCATGCGTCTACAAAGGTATCTTTCATCTATAAGTGTAGGTTCTTTCTCTCTGTGAAGCGGAGCTTTTCTATCCGTGCCCTTGGGGTTAAATTCGTGACTGTGCCCCCCTAGGCAGCACCAGCTAACTGGTCCAATTGATCACTAAGCCGTCCAATGTGTCATGTGGGTTTCTTACTTGGAATCATTTTTGGTCTTGATATATTTATATCATAGTTACCTGCATCAGGTAAAAATCACTTATTGGACCATTGTCTTCCCACTCTGACATAGAAACAGAGGCTTCCCATATGCCACAGTGTCAACTATGCAAATAGGCCCCGGCTTAGCCAGCATTACACGCATCAGGTTGAATAGGACACCCTCAGGGGCTTGGAGAAGATACCACCAGGAATCAACAAGTGCATTTTGTATATTTCCAGTTTTGGCTTTCCTATCTCCCCTTCCATCTCAAAATTTAGTCCCTTAAGATACGGCATCTCATGCGGAAGGGGGCTAAAAAAGTTGTTAAAGGTATACCTGCTTTTGACTCTCTTGTAGGTGACAGAGTCCCAGAGTGAGCAGACCTCATTCTCTAAGGCAGAAGCGGAAACCCAAAATGTTGCTGTAACAGTGATACAGAGACGACCAGCAGGTGGCGCTGCTGCTCCATGTGTCTCTTCGGAGGCCCACAAGATGGCTCAGGGAAGACAGTTAGTTGTATTTCAAATGATGGAGAAGCGTTTTAATGATGCCCGCGCAAGCGTCTGCTAAAAAGAGTAGCCCCTTATTGTGTCAGTCAGAAGTAAGCTCCTCTGGAAGGGGCTTAGCTCATTTGACCTTGGAAACCAAAGGCTTAGCTCCACCAAAAAGAACAGAAATCAGAGGGAGATTTGCAAAGAACATAGCTTTCCATTCCCCCATAGAGAAGTAAGGTCGTGGTCTGGAGACAGCAAGCAAAAACAGCACAACTAAAGATATTAGCCTTGGGGTTAATGAACTCCCTTGAGCCACAGAGGTTTTTGTATCAGGAGGTTAAGTAGCATAGAAAATTACAGCCCTGCATTTGTGCTATTGGAATGAGGGTGGTGTCAGCATTCCTATTTTAAGCCCTTATTTTCCAGGGCATGAGTGTGCGGAAACCTGCAGATTCAGCCCTGGGGCGCCACGGTGTAGGGCGCGTGTGGCAGTGGACCGGGCTCAGGCAGACAAGCAGAAGCTCTGAGGGGAGATGGGCTACTTGTGTTGACTCACTCTCCCTCTTAAAAAGCCGCCACAGAAGTACGTTAAAAAGCCACTGCGGAAATATGTAACGACTTAGGAAAAAGAACATTGCAGAAAGATTTTGTCGTGCAAAGATATAGTACTCGTGCATGACAACGGAACTGACAAAACACACTCTTACTAGCTTTTAATGATTATTTGGGTCAGTGGTCTGTAAACTGAGATAGATTTCCATGAGACTGTAATGGCCCTAGAGGGTGTCTGGGTAATAAATACACATTTTAAAAATTGGGTCGCACGCGGCTATGAGCATTAGTCTGGAAGGCCAGCTGGCTGGATTATGTGACAACAAAGCCAAAATGTCTGACTGTATATATATATATATATATATACATATTTATGTCTCATGGAGACTTAAGAGGTACGGGTTTGCTCCCTGGGTCAGGAAGATCGCCTGGAGGAGGGCATGGCAACCCACTTCAGTAATTTTGCCTGGAGAATCCCATGGACAGAGGAGCCTGGCGGGCTACAGTCCATGGGGTAGCAGATAGTTGGACACGACTGAAGTGGCTTCTCATGCGCATATAGCATCTCACACTCTGTGCTCATGGCCGTCACGAGAAAAGGGAGGCGATGCACACTCGCAGGGGTCTTATTATGGTCCAGGCTCTGTTCCAGGTATGAGTTTACTTGTTCTCACAGTGACTCCTGTGGCTATCCCTGTGTAATTGGATTTATCATTCCCATTTGAGAGAAAAGAAAACTGAGGCTTCAGTTTCCAGTGAAGCAACCTTCCTTGAGTATTCAGTTGGTGGGTGCTTGACATTTAAACTCAGGTTTTTCTGGTCCTAGGTCCATCTTCTTTCCACAGTAATACCTTCTGTATCTGCTCCTTAGAAGAGATTTGATTCGGTGGCTTAGTGTCAGTTTCCTCATCTACAGAATAAGGGTAATGTTTTCAGCTTCTCAGGGTGGTTGTGAACACGACTTAACCCAGTGCCCGACGCATGGAAACCACCCCACACATGCTCCCCATCACTGTTGTTACACTTGAGAGAAATGGAGATGAGGCCATGGTGAACCGTGTGCCCTGATTGTAGCTAGGCCTTCCAGCTTTTCAGGGAATTGTGCCACCGAAGTGTTAGTTCCCGCAATTTTCTCAGATTCACGAGGTGCAAGAATAGAGTGCATGCATCGATTTTCCAGCCAATAAGTAGACATAGACCAAGAAAGGGAAAGAGGCGTGGAAAATTGCACGTCAATACTCAGAGCAACAAGGCGCCGGCAGTAATTGAGTGGAACCAGATGAAGTCACGTGTGTGATTACTGGCTGTCCTCAGAGGAACAGGACTGCTGGTGTTCACAGTCTTTGAATGGACCAGGAGGGATCATGTAGCTATGACATGTTCCTTTCAAATCAGGAGGGTCTATTCTTCAGTGGACTATTATGCACGTGTGGCAAAGTGGTTTCAAGGAACAAAAATGCCGCCACTTTGACAGTAATCAACATGTGTAGTAGTGGTCCAGCCTTACACGAAGTCCACCAGCCTCTCATGAGTGTCATATGGTGGGAGGTCCTTCAGGCTCTGGACTGTGGAGGTCCCTGGATACTTTGGAGACAGTCTCCAATTTGGGGGAGTTCTTTGTCCAAAGAGCCTCTTTGTCCAGAAGGAGACAGCATTTGGTGGGGAAAGGAGGAAAGCAGAAGACAGACAGGAGGAGAGAGGAAAGGGCAGGGCAAGAACGGTAAGACTTCGGAAAGAGAGCCAAGAGAGAAACGTGTGCTCCAAAGTGGCCACAAAGAGTGAAGGGTGATCCAAAGAAGAAGCTGCGCAGGTCTCAGATTTCTGGCCAGTCTTGGATGAGAATTTTCTGCGCGGTGGTTTCAGACTCACATGTACTGTGTGTACACACCCAGCCGTGCGTTCTAGAAAGGGTGATCTCTCACAGAGGAACTCCACGCGCCTGACAACGTGCTTCTGGCTTCATAAGCGAGACGATTCCTACTGCAGTGTCCCCTCCATTTCCCCTTATTACACGTGAGAAGCTGACTCGGCGTTAGGCCACATGAAGAGTAAGGGGCAGAGCAATGGTCTAAGCCTGCCCTACTACTTGTGTGGACAGTTACTCGGTCATGTCCAACACTTTGCAGTCCATTGACAGTAGCCCACCAGGCTCCTCTGTCCATGGAATTTTCCTGGCAAAAATACTGGAGTTGAGTTGCCATGTCCTTCTCCAGAGGATCTTCCCAACCCAGGAATCAAACCCACGAACCACTGAACCCTTGAACTCTTGTATCTCCTGCATTGGTGGGCACATTCTAACTAGCTTAATGACAGCTAATTGTTTTCACTGTGCTCTGAGATGCTGGTGGCAGCACATTTTTCTGAGATTGGCTATGAGGCTAAAAATGGACAAGGTTATTCATATACATGTATATATCCCCAAGGACATGGCCTTGTCCATAGTAAGTGCCCAAGAAATGTTACTTTATCTTCACTCCTTCATTAAGCAGTCAGAACGCAGCAACCCAGTGTCTCTCAGTCAGTTGCCAAGCTGGGCTTGAGTCAAACCTTCGCACTTTGGGGAGAAAAAGATTTTTGTAGGAGAAACACTTTAATTTTATGAAATAGCCTCTAAGAGACCTGGGAGATTGCTGAGAATCGAGTCCTCGGTTTCATTATATATAAAAACAACAGAAGCCGCTGGACAAGGCAGGGTAATCAATTACAGGTGACTGTCATACTGGCGTCGTATTTATTGGGAAGCAGTCTAGGAGCACAGCAATATTGAAACACAGTATGAGTTGCATGTTTCTTAATGGCTCCGGCCCTCTAGATGCAGGCAGATGTGTGGGATATAGGCTTCTTTCAACTACATTATTCCACCTCCTGAGGGAATTTCAATTCGGCTCCACGAGCTTATCTGCATACCATGCAGGTCATCGCTGGTAGAAAGTGTGTCTTCCGAGCGGACTGTGGTGAGACTTGGAATAAAGAATCAACTCCTGCTTAATGCAAAGGAAACACCAAAGCTAAGTAGAGGACTGTGCAAATTAACACCATCTGGGTTAATAAGGCCACTGTTGACAGAGTTTAGAATTGCTTCCGCAATTAAAGAGCCCAAGGAAATCTATATGTTTGTGTCTGCATGAGGACACACCAAATAGTAAGGAAGATTCTTGTTTCTCTAAAAATAAAAGAAGCGGGGCTTTACTTCCTACATTTAAAGGGAAGGAGGTGATGAGAGATATCCTGACCCACGCGATGCCCCAGCCAGCATCCCTGGCAGCAGTCTGTGTATGGAGCAGCCAGGTCACAGCACCGCTTTCCCAGGGTTTTCAACCACCCTTGGCACATCCCCTGGCATAGAAGGGAAGCACTCTTTCTTTCCTCCAGAGTCCTGTGCCTTGCATTGAATAAACACTCGTTATCTTGTATTCCCTGTAGCTGCATTTTACGGAGTAGAAAGTTGAGGCATGGAAAAGTCCAGAATCGTGGCCAGTGAGTGGCAGAGTTTGCATCAGATGTGCTTTGCTCCTCCGTCTCAGGGAAGCTGCGCGCAGGCTCTTGGCTGTGGAGTCAGGCTTGGTGGCACCCTCTGTTCTGTACTGACTGGTGGCTCTTGCAGGGTGGCCAGGCTGGCCTCTGGGTATAGCATCGGGCGTCACATCACAGACATGGCTGGAACTCTGCCAGACTCCTCTCTCGTCGCTCATAGCAATGTATCTATGGTGACTCAGTTATTTGAGTTGACTTATTTAACTTTTGAAAATAAAGCAAGCATCAGGCCAGCTACTTGATAAGGAAGTGGAACCCACCCTGCTGCTAAAATGCCAGCGGGGAATGTCCTCCCTCCCCCGGTGAGGCTGGACGTCGAGGGCTCTTAGGATCATCCTCCCTGGCCTCTTCTGAGCGCATCAGCCTCAGTTCTTTAATATCTGCATTCCTCAGCATCTTCTCCAGCTGCGACGTGTCCTCAGAGGGGGCTTACATTCCAAGAAGCTTTTAGAAACCAGCTGTTCCTGCTTTTCTTTGTGGAGAGAAGTAGAAGAAACTGCAGTTCTTTCCTTGGTGACTTGTCTTGATCTGTCTTTTCTGTCTTATTCCTTCCTGCCTCGCACCAGGAGTTCTGAAGTTGGGCTCCCCGCATGGCCTTCACAGACCCTCAGGAATTACAGGCAGATCTGTATGTGTGCACGTTCACATGTTTCTGAAAGGAGTGTCTGTGGCTTTAATCAGATTCTCAAAGAGGTCTCATGACCGCCCAGAAAGTTAGCTTGCAGGGCTCCATGATTTCCCTTGGGGCAACAGATAGGGTCTTTTGGGTTTTGGGTCTTTTCTTCCTAGTATTTCTTTCCATTTTATATTCTATATTATATTCGATGTTTAGATTTCTATAATGCAGTGTAATAAGTATGCTTGTTTGTTGCTGCCAACTTGTTAATCTTGGACTCCAAAACTGTGGGAAAGTTTTTGGTGGAGAGTAACTTATCTTTTTATCATTTTCCTAAAGTTGAGGTTGCATATTGGTTATCCATGGATCAACTGTGACCTGCAAACAATGTTTTTGGGTGATTATAATTTTTCTTAATGGGGGCCAATCGTCAAAAATTGAGAACCTTTTCCAGTAGAATTGGGCTTCCCTGGTGGCTCAGTCAGTAAAACATCTGCCTGCAATACGGAAGATCTCTGTTCGCTCTGTATGTTGGGAAGATCCCCTGGAGGGGGGCATGGCAACCCACTCCAGAATTCTTGCTTGGAATAAGCAACAATCCGTTAAAATTAAGGTTGTTGGCTTTTCATACATTTGAGGGACCTACCAATGCTAGGTTCATATTCCCACATGAAAACACAAGCCAGCTGAGCTTGCCCTCCAGCTTGCCCCTCTCTACCCGTCCCTGCTCTCTCCCTGCTGCCAGGGTCACAGGAGTTATTTCTGACAGCAATGGTGTTTGTTTTTTTTTTTTCTTACAGTAGAGAAATATTTCTCTGTACCTATGACTCTCTCCTTCATTTCCATGCTTCTTCCTATAGGCATTTAAACTTAGGTTCCCTGTTCTGAAATGTAGTGATGAGAATATGAGAAGAAAGGTGAAAAAGAGTGAGTTTCAATGGGAAAAAACTTGGCTTCCAGCCCGGATCTCCAGCTTCTCCTGAATATTGGCTGCTAACAGCTCACAGGCTCCATGTTCTCACTTCTACCTTCTTGTTGGGAAAGTTACTGCCCTTCCAGACGAAGTTACCTCCCAACGCACATATGCCCCTCAGCCCTCAGCCTGTGACTGGTTAACCCAGGATACAGGGATAACAGGGCCTTGGCTGAGGACTGTTTGTCCAGAGTTCCCTGTGGGGTGAGGCTAATATGAAGCTCCCGCCAAGCTTCAGCTGCTGCCCCACCTGCCCTGCTTCCTTGCTTGCTGTCTTTGAGGGTGCCCTCCTGAGAGTTCCTGCCATAGGCTCCTTCAGGAAACCCGACCTGATGAGGTGCTGTGTCGAGTTGCCGTAGAAGTGGTGCTGAACCTGTGTCAACCAGGTGAAGTCTGTGATGGGAAAAGTGACGGCCAGAACTGAAGCAAGATTTTAAGATTCTTGAATTCCTCCTTTACAAGAATAAGTCCTATTTCAGGGATGGCAAATGCATTTTACCCCTCATCCCAATACTGTTAGATGGCTATTCCCTACTTAGGATGCTTTATTGGAGATTTGACAGGGAGCCACAAGGGGACAGAATCAGTTGGTTCAGTCGCTCAGTCATGTCTGACTCTTTGAGACCCCATGGACTACAGCACACCAGGTTTCCCTGACTATTACCAACTCCCGGAACTTGCTCAAACTCATGTGCATCTAGTCGGTGATGCCATCCAACAATCTCATCCTCTGTCATCCCCTTCTGCTCCTGCCTTTAATGTTTCCCAGCATCAGAGTTTTTTTGCAGTGAGTCAGTCCTTCGCATCAGGTGGCCAAAGTATTGGAGTTTCAGCTTCAGCATCACTCCTTCCAATGAATATTCAAGACTGATTTCCATTAGGATGGACTTGTTTGATCTTCTTTCAGTCCCAGGGACTCTAAAGAGTCTTCTTCAATACCACAGTTCAAAAGCATCAATTCTTCAACACTCAGCTTCCTTTATAGTCCAACTCTCACATCCATACATGACTACTGGAAAAGCCATAGCTTTGACTAGACAGACCTTTGTTGGCAAAGTAATGTCTCTGCTTCTTAATATGCTGTCTAGGTTGGTCATGGCTTTTCTTCCAAAGAGCAAGCATCTTTTAATTTCACAGCTGTAGTGATTTTAGAGCCCCCCAAAATAAAGCCTCTCACTATTTCCATTGTTTCCCCATCTATTTCCCATGAAGTGATGGGACCAGATGCCATGATCTTCATTTTCTGAATGTTGAGCTTTAAGCCAACGTTTTCACTCTTATTTCACTTTCACTGAGGCTCTTTAGTTCCTCTTCACTTTCTGCCATAAGGGTGGCGTCATCTGCATATCTGAGGTTATTGATATTTCTCCTGGCAATCTTGATTCCAGCTTGTGTTTCTTCCAGTCCAGCGTTTCTCATGATGTACTCTGCATATAAGTTAAATAAGCAGGGTGCAATATACAGCCTCGACGTACTCTTTTTCCTATTTGGAACCAGTCTGTTGTTCCATGTCCAGTTCTAACTGTTGCTTCCTGACCTGCATACAGATTACTCAAGAGGCAGGTCAGGTGGTTTGGTATTTCCATCTATTTCAGAATTTTCCATAGTTTGTTGTGATCCACACAATCAAAGGCTTTGGCAAAGTCGATAAAGCAGAAATAGATGCATTTCTGGAACTCTTGCTTTTTCAATGATCCAGTGGATGTTGGCAATTTGATCTCTGGTTCCTCTGCCTTTTCTAAATCCAACTTGAACATTTGGAAGTTCACAGTTCACATTTTGTTGAAGCCTGGCTTGGAAAATTTTGAGCATTACTTTGCTAGCATGTGGGATGAGTGTAATTGTGCGGTAGTTTGAGCATTCTTTGGCATTGCCTTTCTTTGGGGTTGGAATGAAAACTGACCTTTTCCAGTCCTGTGTCCACTGCTGCATTTTCCAAATTTGCTGGCATATTGAGTGTAACACTTTCATAGCATCATCTTTTAGGATTTGAAACAGCTCCACTGGAATTCCATCACCTCTACTAGCTTTTCATAGTGGTGCTTCCTAAGGCCCACTTGACTTTGCATTCCACGATATCTGTTTCTAGGTGAGTGATCACACCATCATGATTATCTGAAGATTTTTTTTGTATAGTTTTTCTGTGTGTTCTTAACACCTCTTGTTAATATCTTCTGGTTCTGTTAGGTCCACAACATTTCTGTCCTTTATTGTGCCCATCTTTGCATGAAATATTCCCTTGGTATCTCTAATTTTCTTGAAGAGATCTCTGTACTTTCCAAGTCTATTATTTTCCTCTATTTCTTTGGGTTGATCTGAAACAGGCTTTGTTATCACTCCTTGCTATTCTTTGGAACTCTGCATTCAAATGGGTATATCTTTTCTTTTCTCTTTTGCCTTTAACTTCTCTTCTTTTCTCAGCCAATTTGTAAGCCCTCCTCATGCTACCAGAGAAGGCACTGGCAACCCATTCCAGTACTCTTGCCTGGACAATCCCAAGGATGGAGGAGCCTGGTGGGCTGAGGTCCATGGGGTCACTAAGAGTCGGACACGACTGAGCTACTTCACTTTCATTTTCACTTTCATGCATTGGAGAAGGAAATGGCAACCCACTCCAGTGTTCTTGCCTGGAAAATCCCATGGATGGAGGAGCCTAGTTGGCTGCTGTATATGGGGTCACTAAGAGTCGGACATGACTGAAGCGACTTGGCAGCAGCAGCAGCCTCATGCTACACGTGAAAGAAAATAAGGTCTGCTGGAGGTCAGGATGTTGGAGGGGGTTGCACCATTCCTGTCCCAGTCTTTTCTTCAGGGCTCAGCTTGGGTATCCTTCTAGAAAGCTTCTCAGGACCTATGAGTAGGTGCCTTTCTCTGAGCTTCTTCAGCAAATTGTGATGACTGTTTCGCCACATTTCCCAAATTGCATTTTAATAGTTATTGAGAAACAATGGATGTCCATATTTAATTTGTGCAACCTGATAAGTTTCAACACATGAATAACCTGTAAAACCATCTCCACCATTATATTTAGCAATATATCCTAATCACTTCGCAGCCTTTTGGCTAAGATCAAGTATAACAATATATTCACTCCTTCCTTAAATGTACACTCTTGGTGATCCCTCCTGGGAGTTCCTCCCCACCCCTCTCCCACTCCCACCTTCCCCAAGCAAACACTGATCTGCTTTCTGTCACTGAAGACCAGATGGAATTTTTGAGAGTTTTATATAAATAAAATCATTCACTATGGGTTACTGTTTTTATAATAATTTGGCTTTTTCTTTTAATTTGAAACCTGTATTTCCCATTTTGAAGTCAGTTTGTTGAGATAAAATTGCCAGTGAGGATCATGTGGCAGGCCAGTGTGTGCTGTTTGGGAGCTTAACTTCTCTGATTTTGTCCCAAAGTTGTTGGTTTAGGCCCTTCTTATGTGTCTTGGGTCTCCCAGTGGAGTATGACTTCTGCTGCTGCTGCTGCTGCTGCGGCTGAGTCACTAGAGTTGTGTCCGACTCTGTGTGACCCCATAGACGGCAGCCCACCAGGCTCCCCCGTCCCTGGGATTCTCCAGGCAAGAACACTGGAGTGGGTTGCCATTTCCTTCTCCAATGCATGAAAGTGAAAAGTGAACGTGAAGTCACTGAGTTGTGTCCAACTCTCAGTGACCCCATGGACTGCAGCCCACCAGGCTCCTCCATCCATGGGGTTTTCCAGGCAAGAGTACTGGAGTGGGGTGCCATCGCCTTCTCCTATAAGACTTCTGCTCAACATAATTAGTTTGAGGTTCATCAATGTTGTGTATATTAATGTTTTATTACTTATTATTGCTGAGTATTCCATTGTATGAATATGTCACAATTTGTTTATCCATTCACCTGTTAATGACCACTTGTAGTATTTCTATTCTATTACAAGTAAAGCTGCTGTGAACATTCATGTACAAATCGGAAAAATGGTAAGGCATTCCATCGATGAGGAGAAGACAACTGCAATGCATATATCTGAGAGCGGACTTTTTTATCCAGACTGTATAAAGACCCCCTTAAAACTCAGTAGTAGGAAAATAAACCAATAAAGAAATGAGAAAAATATTTGAGCAGAATAAGATATGGACATGATAAATATGCCCATGAAAAAGCATGTGAGAAGATGCTTAGCATCATTGGTCAATAGAGGAAGTTTAAATCAAAATGAGATCGCACTGCACAGTGATTAGAAAACCATTTGTATGTTTCTTAAAAAGTTAAACTGACATCTACCATATAATTCAGCTCTGCTACTCGTATGTACTCAGACTGAATTTTGATTTCTAATTATTTGACTTTTTCTTTCAGTAGAGTGTAAGTGTAAACACTTTAAGATTAGGAACTTTTTCTGTTGAATCTTAGTCTGTTTTTTAATTAATGTGTGTATTCCTAGAATCAAGTATCCTGCCTGGAGTCTGACAGTTACTCATTATATGTAATCCTGTGAAGCCTTTGTTGTCCTGATTGAAAGGTGGGCAATGAATAATATTCCAGAATTTGAGTATGGCTGGGGAGGATTATCATTTTCAAAACCAAAGGGGATTATATGGTAGCTCTCAATGAACTTCTTTGCAAAGCAGAAACAGAGTCACAGATGTAGAGATCAAACACATGGACCCCAAGGGGGGAGGTGGGGTCAGGATGAATTTGGAGGGATTGACCTATATACTATTGATACTATGTCTAAATAGATAAGTAATGAGGACCTACTGTATAGGGAACTCTACTTAGTGCACTGTGGTAACCTGAATGGGAAGGAAATCCAAAAAAGAGAGGGTATGTGTATGCCTGTAGTTGATTTATTCTGCTACACAGTAGAGACTAACACAGCATTGTAAAGTGACTATTCTCCTTGATTTCCTTTGCGTTTCTAGCAAGAGCTTTTCCAGGATCCCCTCACCACGGTCTCAGCCTCTGCTTATGGAGACACTTCCCAAATCAGAATGAACACCTGTAGGCACCTCACCTCCTTGGTGACATGTACCTATCTGGTTTCATAGTTATTAATGTGTATGAGACTGTTAAGTTGTTTAAGAGTAGAATTCAGTTCTGATTTATTTTTATGTCCCTCACAGCTTCTCATTTATCAATTGTACATACATTTGCTCAACTAAATATGGTGATTGGATGAATTAAATACAGCTTGACATCCCAAGCATGCTTTTTTACTCTCAGGAAATATGGGAGCTATATACAAAATAGACAATTATTCTGTCCTTATTTAAGTACTGGTGCTATCTCTAAGACTGGGTTTAGAAAGTGTCAAAGCAAAATCCAGAAGTGATTTTCCCTGGTATAAGTGTCATTTATGCCCATCACTGAACAGGTAGAAATTATGGAAAATGCGGTGTTAGTGGAAAAGTAAATGTTGTGCATGTCTCTTTGGAGGAGAGTCTGGCAGTCTACCAGATTTTTTGACCTTTGCCTCTGGCGGCTCTGGGTCTCTGCTGCTGTGTGTTGGCGTTCTCTAGTTGCTGTGAGCGGGCACTCTTCCTTGCGTTGCGCGGCGCTCCCATCGTGGAGGCTTCTCTCGTTGCAGAGCGTGGTGGCCCCTGCGTTGTCAGGCATAATTTTTACCCCTGGACCACCAGGGAAGTTCCCTCAATTTTTAACTTATTTCAGCTTTCTCTCTGATATGTCTATTTTAAGAAAATTATCCTGGCCCTCCATGCTTTCTCCTATGTAGTTTTTAGTTGTGATGGGACATCGTTTGTACTCACATTTTGTCATTTGACACAAGATTATTAGGAAACAATACTTTCTTTGTGTTGTTTCAAAGTCTTTTACATACCATTCTTAATGCCCACATGACTGTTTATCATAAGATGGTACCACAGTTCTCTTCTTGTTAGCCATTTGGTTTCTCTGCTGGGATGGGAGTAACTTATAAATACCATGCGACAGATATCATTAGAATAAAGCTTTTTCTATGTATCAGGTTATTTCCTTATTTATGCATATTATTTAATTGTTCTTTGGAAAGGTTTCCAAAAGGCATGTGCCATTAATTGTACCCCTAGAAATGCACGAGTATTTTAAAGGAAATTTTAATTGCTTTCAGAAATTCACTTGATTCTAAGTCAAGTACTTGGCTGTAAGAAAGGACAGGCTAGGATTGATGGCTGTTTATTCAGTCCCTGACACCAGCTAAAGAGCATCTTCCTGCTATGTACATTTTATTTTCACTATTTGCTTATTAAATAAAGCAGAAGTTTAAATATAGCAGAAGACTAATGATTCTTTGCCACAGTTGATGTTCCATCAGTTACAAGCACTGATGAAGGATCAAAAGGATCTTGCGATTCTGTGCTCTAATTTTTGCATCAAAGCCTTCATTTGGCACTCAAACATCCTTAATGATATGAAAGTATGACAAGCAGTATCCTGATTAATTTATTTTCTCTGGTCTACACTTTCTCACTGCTTTCAAATAGCTACCAGAATCTCCTGAAAAGTGGAATTGAAGGGATTTAACGATCATCTTGCAGATAAACAAACCCACCAAATTTCTAATCTAAGGTTTCCCTTCGTCCAACTAACAAGGCTTTTCATCATTATGGAGAGAGAGGTACAGCTCTAATAAGGGTAGAAGAAATGGCAACCATCAATATGGTATGGGCTTTGAATTGTGAATAGGAGAAAAAGGAATAATAAGAAATGTAATAAGAGAAAGTGAATACGAAGCTCTCATCCTTCTTTTTGAGCATACTGTTGGCTCTTACATTTGTCAAGGATTTATATTTACTTTATTTTCACCGGAAATACTTATTTTTATCTTTATATTTCTATGTATGTGGGTATGCCTATCTATCTCTCTATCCATTTATAAATAACAGCGCTAGTTGTCAAATGATTGCCTCTCTGCTCCAAGTCTGCTGCTGTTTGTGAGTTGTGATTTGGGGTGAACACTGCAGACACTTCACCTCTGAGAGCGTGTTCAATATTGTTCAGTTGCTAAGTCATATCCAGCTCTTCGTGACTCCATGGACTGCAGCGTGCCAGGCTCCTCTGTCCTCCACCATCTCTAGGAATTTGCTCAAATTCACGTTCACTGAGTTGGTGATAGTATCTAACCATCTCCTCCTCTGCCACCCCCTTCTCCTTTCACCCTCAGTCTTTCCCAGCATCAGGGTCTTTTCCAGTGAGTCGGCTCTTTGCATCAAGTGGTCAAAGTATCGGAGCTTCAGCTTCAGCATCAATTCTTCCAATGAATATTCAGCTTTGATTCCTTTAGGATTGACTGCTTTGATCTCCTTGCTGTCCAAGGGACTCTCAAGAATCTTCTGCACCACTAGTTTGAAAGCATCACTTTTTCAATGTTGAGCCTACTTTACGGTCTAACTCTCACATCTTTGTGTGACTACTGTAAAAACCATAGCTTTGTCTATATGGACTTTTGTCGGCAAAGTGATGTCTGCTTTTTATGCTGTCTATATTTGCCATACCTTTCCTTCCAAGGAGCCAAGTGTCTTTCAGTTTCGCGGCTGCAGTCACAGTCTGCAGTGATTTTGGAGCCCAAGGAAAGACAATCTGTCACAGCTTCCACGTTTTGTCCTTCTATTTGCCATGAAGTAATTGGGACCAGATACCATGATCTTCATTTTTCAATGTTGCTTTAGAGTTAGGTTTTGTCAACAGAAGGCGCTAGAGAGACACTGTGGCAGAGCAAAGAACAAAGCTTTTCTCTGCACTTTTCTCTTCTTCCTTAAGCTGACTGGTTGCTCGTGGTGAGTGGGTGGCCCAGCGGCTTTTCAGTTCCAGTTAGATTCTCCAGCACGTGGTAGAAATCTTCATGCAGACCAGTTACAATCTATCGGCACTCCCTCGGGTACCTTCCAGTGGACCAGCTGCACCCCATGGCACCTCAGTTGAACTGCACCAACACCCCACCTCATGACTCCAGCAGCTCAGCTCTGGCCCACCGCACCCCTTGAATTTAGGAATTTTTTTGTATAAATTATTTTTTTTCCTGTTCAAATTCCTGATGTGATGTCTTGTTCCTGACTGGACCCTGACTGATTCCGTAACACAGTTAGTTACTGAGCTCCTGTTATGTACCTGACTCTATGCTGACAGGGTTCTTGCCCTCAATGTCCCTTAAGTTTCTGTGATGACCAGGTCAGGTGTCAGGCTTGGCAGGGAAACCTGTTTTAGGATGAAAGTCATGAGTGGGGTCAACGTGTTTACAAGGAAGGGACACTTCAACCCAAACTGAAGACCAATAGCAAGTGGCCAGATGAACAGGCATGGGGATGCGTGTCCCAGCAAAGGACTTGACGCTTGTCCTAGACCAGCGTAGGAACTGGATGGCAGTTACAAGACCTTCCACTTGGGAAGCACACTGCTGAGGGGCTGGGAGAAGAGAACAAGATGGACGTGGAGGCTGGGTGTCTGGGAGCAACCACAGACGACCACGTCTGAGATTCTAAATTTGACTCAGTAGCCATGAGGGTTGTTGAATCAAAATTAAATTTTTTTTTAATTTTTAAAAGATTTTTTTATGTGGACCATTTTCAAATGTCTTTATTAAATTGGTTATAATATTGCTGCTGCTTCTTTCTTTTGTTTTTAATATTTTGACTTCTTGGCTGTGAAGTGTGTGGGATCTTAGTTACCCAATGGGAAACCAAGGTGTGCCCCAGCATTGGAAGGTGAAGTCTTAATATCTGGACTTAATCTCAGGGAAGTCCCTGAATCATAATTTAGAGTGGTGGTTCTCAGTTGAAACATGTAGGGTACTTAAAATCTGGGCTGACCTCAGACCAATTAAATAAGTCTCTCTAGGAGTCTGGGGTATAAGGTGAGGTGAGGTGAAGTCGCTCAGTCGTGTCCAACTCTTTGCGACCCTGTGGACTGTAACCTACTAGGCTTCTCTGTCCATGGGATTCTCTAGGCAAGAATACTGGAGTGGATTGCCATTTCCTTCTCCAGGGGATCTTCCCGACCCAGGGATCAAGCCTGGGTCTCCCGCATTGGAGGCAGACGCTTTAACCTCTGAGCCACCAGGGAAGAGGTATCCATAAATTTAAAGCTTAAATTTCTTCCAGTGATTTCATAGTACAGGCAAGGCTGAGAGTCAGTGATCTTGAGTAACAACAACAACAAAAAAATGGTAATGAGGATTAAATTACAATTGAAGGACAAAGCCCATTTATTAGCTGGTGAAAGTTTTCTAGTCTAAAGATTAAAGTAATCTATAATTCTGCTTCATTATGTCAAAGTCATTTAGAATTCCAGAGGCACTGATTTTGGCATTGTTGCTAAATAGAAAGTGGTTACAGGTGGCAAATACTTTTGATGTGAATTTCCTCTGATACTCAAGGCAAGGGTGATATCACTGTGGAATTAGGTAAATATTTAAAATGAAGAAAATTAATGCAGCATGGAATTTGCTAGTGAATTTCACTTTAGTTTTTTTTTTAAGGCTTCAGATGGTTAAACAAATATTTACTAAGTGAGTAAATGAGTGAATGAATGACCTCTCTGTGATTTGATTTTAATTAAACAAAAAGGAGTGTATCTGCCACCTCTTGACTAAAACTAATTAAACATCAGTTTCTCATCGGAGAGTAACCTCAAGATAAAACCAGCTCTCAGAGCTATGTTTGACTAACTTAGGAAAATCTATATTTAGCAGGTGGGTGAGGACTACCAGTACCTTTGATTCCTTTTTTTTCCCGGGCACTAAAAACTCAAATCAGTTTCAAAAGAATCTTAAGCACTTTGTTTGGCTGTGTCACCGCTTCAGTTGCTTTCTGACCTGCTGTGCTGACCTCCAAACCATGCTGTTTACCTTGCTTGAGAGGCTGAATCAGATGTACCACCTCCAGACACTACACAGGTTAAAGAAAATGAAAATCATTAGGTTTTGCATTACAGAAGCATTATAGGGAGCAGGGACTGAATTCAGAATGTAGCCAATGCAGATCAGCTAATCTTTTTCAGTGGGGCACGGTTCTTGTTGTCTGATCATGTGGGCTCACGGTGGACCCACATGTGGCTCTCAACAGAGAAGAAATCAATTGGTTATCAGGAGTAGTCTAGTCAATCCATAAGGTAGCTGAAACATGAAAATTAATGTTATTAAAATTCCCATTCAATCGTATATCCCCTTCTGGGGTACTTATTTTCCTATCTATCTTTGGACTCTCTTTTTAGAAGATGCTGTTGTACATTTTTCTCTAGTACTTGGTTGCGTGCTTGCAAATAAGTCTCTGCGAGTGTAAACCCCACTGAGATATTAGTACCAAGCTCATTATAGAATGCTTCCCTTTTATGGACATGCCTGGTGAGGAACTAGGGTCAGAGCTGGGCTGTGCAGTCAGTGCCTTTGGAATTACATCGGATAGTGGCTTGGGTTTATAAATCATTCCATAAAGAGAGCATGTGACGGAACCCATGGTTATTGTAAAATATTATAATACGCTGTAAAGCAAAAGACCACACCATTCCCTGGAGATTCACTATAGGGTATTTTGTACTCACTCAGCTTCCTCGTGCATATTCCATCGCTGAATTGCTGTGATATAGGAACCTATGTGTAATGGTATCTGAATTAGGAAAAAGTAGCAAACAAATATGTTCTCAGCACAATGTATGAGTGGTATGTATGATGTATCATAAGGTATGAATGGAACCTGAAGACTCAAGAACAATTCTTAGTGGAACATAAAAGTAAGTGGGGACTGTTATCTTAATGACTGAGAGAATTAGGAAATCTCCTAGTTGCTCAAACGAGGCTCAATAAGACCCATCGTTAGGGTTCCACTGATAATTACAACTATTTATATATTATTTCTATGCACGCATACTCAGTTGTGTCCGACTCTTTGTGATGCCATGGAGTGTAGCCCACCAGGCTCATCTGTCCATGGGATTTCCCAGGCAAGAATCCTGGAGTGAGTTGCCATTTCCTACTCCAGGGGATCTTCCTGACCCAGGGATGGAACCCATGTCTCCTGTGTCTCCTGCACTGGCAGGCAAATTCTTTACTGCTGAGTCATCTGTACTGACCTCCATTTTGCTTCTGGAAATACAATGTTGGGTTCTTCATTAGTCATCCCATCACTTACATCTCTCATTAATAGGCCTATTGAAAATATTACTCAGCTATAGAAAGGAATGCATTTGAGTCAGTTCTAATGAGGTGGATGAACCTAGAGCCTATTATACAGAGTGAAGTAAATCAGAAAGAGAAAGACAAATATTGTATATTAACACACATATATGAAATCTAGGAAGATAGCATTCATGATCGTATTTGCAGGGCAGCAATAAAGAACATAAGAACATAAAGAACAGACTGCGTCACGGTGAGGGAGGGAGAGGATGGGATGACTTGAGAAAGTAGTATTGAAACATATACATTACCAACATGTAAAGTGGCTGCTGCTGCTGCTTACTTGCTTTGCAGTGTCCCGCTCTGTGCGATCCTATGGACTACAGCCCCATCAGGCTCCTCTGTGCATGGGATTCTCCAGGCAAGAATACTGGAGTGGGTTTCCATGCCCTCCTCCAGGGAATCTTCCTGACCCAGGGATCAAACCCAGGTCTCCTGAAATGTAGGCAGATTTTTTACTGCTGAGCCACCAGGGAAGCCCATGTAAAGTGGATGGCTGGTGGCAATTTTCTGTATGATTCAGGGAACCCAAAACCTATGCTCTATGACAACCTAGAAGGGTAGGATGGGGAGGGAGGTTGGAGGGAGATTTAAGAGGGAGGGGACATGTGTATGCCTTTGGCTAATTCATGTTGCTGTATGGCAGAAACCAGCACAGGACTGAACTGAAAGAGTTGGACACGACTGAGCGACTGAACTGAACTGAACTATGCGGCCTTTGGAAATTCCTTTGCCTTTTGGTAGGAGATAGAGGTTTGGAGAGGATTCTAAACTTTTTAGCCAACAGAAAGGAATCTTTGCTGGCAGAGCCTCTTGTGCATTCAGCTTCCTTTCCTTGTAGGCACTTTCCCTTCTTTAAAGAAAGAGCCAGATCATTATTTATGGTATAACCTTTTCTTTTGCTGGGCAGCTCCAAAGATTTAACAGATTTTATTTACATTGAGCTAAAATCTGTTCATATGTAACATCCATCTCTTAATGCTAGTTCTTTGAAAGGTGGGGTTTGGCACATGGAAAACACATGCAAATGTTAGTCATAATCATGGTAACTATGATTAATAATCCTATGTTACATCATCACCTTTTGGGGGGAAAAGCTCTTTGAAAAGCTAATATAGCAGTAGAAGGAACTGATGTTTGGAGTAAGAAGACTTCAGTATGAATTCTACCTTCTAAAGAAATGATTAGAAGGTAGAAGTATAAATTCTACCTTTGAATTATTAATTAGAATTGATTAATTGATCTGTTATTTATGAGGCTCAATTTTCTTATGTCTACCATGAGGAGAATTTCTAGCTCATAAGATATTATCTGTATAATGCTATGATTGACTGGTAATATTTTTTTGGACTTTGTTTTGTTCTGTTTTTGTGGTGACATCGTCTCATTCCTTATAAGTCCCTCTCCCTCAGTTTCAAGACCCATGACAGTTCTGAAATGGCAGACCCACCGTAGCCCGGGCCCTTCCGGTCTCTTCTCCCCTTCTGCTAGCATCTATTATACCATGTCGATGTCTGTTTCCACCACTGTCTATGAGCTCATTGAGAGAAGACTTTACATCACTGCTTCTTTTCATCAAACTGAATTGCTTTACCTCTATGTGCCGTGCTCTGCTAAGTCGCTTCATCTGCGTCCGACTCTTTGCAATGGGCCATAGCCCGCCAGGCTCCTCTGTGCATGGGATTCTCCAGACAAGAATACTGGAGTGGGTTACTGTGCCCTCCTCCAGGGGATCTTCCTGACCTAGGGATTGAACCCACATCTCTTGTGTCTCCTGTACTGGCAGGTGGGTTCTTCACCACTAGTGCCATCCCTGGGAAGCCCTCGTTTACCCAGAGGGAGGATTAATGTGAAGATCACATGTTATATTGCAAGTGAAAATAATTCTGAACAGATGCTGTGTCAGGTGAAATTAAGGTTGAATTGTTGCTACTGGTTCCCTGTTAAAGAAAAAGCACTCTCTTAGCATCTAGAAATACCATGATGTACTGTGTTTTATACCTGGAGTTAACATAATATTCAATGTCAACTACGCTTCAGTAAAAAATAAAAAGGGGAAAAAAAACCATGATGACATAGTGAAGAGCAGAAGCATGTTATTTTCAGCTGATCTAAGATGATTTCATAAACTTTTGTGTTTCTGAACCTGATGATTGACTTTGTAAAACACACACAATTTTACTACTTCTGTTCCATCCTACAGATTATTTCTAAAGGACTAGGGTATTTCCTCTAGAACTGTTTAAGTCTGGCATCTTTGTGCAATTTCTTTACTGACAGAATACAGATCTCCTCTTAAGTATTTGTAAAATGGATCTTTGTTGCTGTTGTCAAAGTGAGAATCTTTATTTGTTGAAATTCAGGATACAAATTCCTTCAGCCCAATACAACACCATTTCATCTTTTTTTCTTAGTTTCAATACCAGTATCTTCTTGGACAGGATCAGAGCCTTTTCCTGTAAAGGGCCAGACAGTAAATATGTTTTAGGCTTTATGCTCCATAAGTTCTTAGTCACAACTATTCTGCTCTAGTGCTGTAGAGCAAAACTAACTCTAGACAGTGTGTAAATGGTTGGGCATGGCTGTATTTCAATCACACTTTACTTACAAAAGTAGGCAACTGGCCAGACTTGGCCATCAGGCGGTAGCTTCCTAACCCCTGATTCAGTACGTGGCTACTTAGAGTGTGCTCTGTAGACCAAGTGTCAGCATGTCTTGGGCGGGAGCTTAGTAGGGATGCAGAATCCTCGACTCCACCGAGACCTACTGTCTGGATTGGAATTTTTTTAAGATAGAAGTTTATTTCTCACTTACTTCCCTGCATGTGTTTTGATGAATGTTCTGGTTTCTCTGAGTGTTGGTGACTCTCCACAGAACAAGGGAGAGAATGTGGAGGGTGTCCTGGAGAGTTTATTCGTTGATTTTGGCTGCCTGCGGCCTTTCCCTAGCTGTGGCGAGCGTGGCTGCTCTCGTCGCGGGCCCGGGCTTCTTGCAGTGACTTGGCCTGTTGCGGAACACCGGCTCTAGCTGCACGCCGGCTTCTGGAGTTGCGCACACGGGCTTAGTTGCTCTGTGGCATGTGAAATCTTCTCAGACCAGGGATCGAACTGGTGTTCCCTGCATTGGCAGGCAGACTGCTAACCACTGGAGCGCCAGGGGAGTCCCTGGGTCTGCATTTTAGCAAGAGTTCCAGGTGACCGCGAGGCCTGCGCGAGTTGAGCCCTGCAGATGAGTAGCACGGGGGAGCCGTCTGGGAGCATATTGTAGCGCGCCTGCTGGGGTGGGCTGCCTTCTCAGAATGCAGCTCGCGGGCCTTTTCCAGTCTCTCCTTCCGTTGCCAGTTTTCTTCCCCTGGTACGTTCTCACCCACTATCTGCCTGCTCTGCCGCGGCTGTCAGCTTGCCTCACCACCTCCTCAGCCTAGCAACTGCTCATTCCCCAGCGTCTCTATGTCCTCAAGGCGGGTGTTGGGAACTCCTCAGATGGAAAGGGGGTTTCGTTCGCTTGCAGCGCGGCTCACTGTGATTGGAGGTGTGATTTGTAGATTTACCCAGCGCCCCAGTGCCCCTGCTCCCCACCCCCTCTTCTGTGCCCACCTCTCCTTTCAAGAGTCGATGTAAATGGAAAAGGAAGCTCCAGGAGCTGAGGTGGTCCCCTTCCGTGTTGTGATGCTCAAGAGCCAACACTCATGAGGAACACTTCTCACTCACAAAAATGGTAACAGCAAGAAGAAACCCTGAAGAGTACCGGGGAGCAAAGCAATTGAGCTGTTCCAGCATTTTCTTAAATGGAGCCTGAAGGCCTTAATTATGATGTATATGTCTTCAGGTAAGACTTTCAAGCAATTTGGAATAGGCAGTTATGTAATTTTCCTGCTGTTCTCTCCGCCCCCTTCTCTTTTATCTTTCTTTATTAATATAGACACCTATTGGAATGAAGTAGCCCATACACAATTTTGCATCGATTCAAGTGGGTGCAAGTTGATTATTCAGCCCAGAAATCTGATTAACACTCTCCCTCCTCTCAACTAGCCCACTCAGCTGCATTTGCTTTTCTGCTTTTCTGGGGTGGAAAATGCCCTCTGCTGGTTCCTGCCCATTCCACACTCAATACATACAGTGACAGACAACTTACCTACCTGGGGTCTGGTAGCTCTTACATATTAAGTCCTCGATGTGTGTTTATTGAAAGCATGCCTTTTCTTCCAGGGCAGTACCTGACACATGGTGACGGACCTTACTGAAATCTGCAGTGTCTCCCTCTTAACCTTTCTACTGTCTTGTGATACCCTAGCATGGGTCCTAGACAAAAATGCCAAATTTTTAAAAAGTAATTTATGGTGCCTGCCACTGTTCATTCATTTTCTCATTTAATCATCACCATAAGTAGTTACTATTATGATCCCTATTTTAAAGCAAAGGAATCTGAGGCTTTGAGAGGGTAACTTGTCTGAAGTTACAATTAGAAAGTGGAGGAGCTAAGATTTGAATCCAGTGTAACAGAAATAGAAAGCCTCTTAACCACTAATAATATTGTAGGGTTCATGGTAGAAATTTAGGGTATATGGGGTTTTCCAGTGACTAGCATTTTTAGAAACTTGGAAGTATCAGTTGCACAGTGAATCCTGGATATGCACAGGAGGCTATCATGCACGGGTCGTCAGGAAAGACATTGAAAGCAGCTCTGACATCCTATTAGTCCCACTGAAGTGGAGCAATGCAAAAATCCCTCCATTTGTCAGGGGCCCTAGTACAATCGGAGGCGCGGCTCTGGTAAACACATACATTAGTGGTGGTTCCCCGCAGAGTTAGCAGTAGAGTCCCCGTAGTCACCTTTCACTTTCTCCTTGATAAGAGGTGTTCAGGCTTCTCACCAAAGCCTCTAATGCAAACCCAGTATTGCCAGCTGTGCTTCTCGGTATAAACAGCGCATTAATGGTGTGAAAAATTGCAACTCACAAGCCCTTCCTTGAGCAACTGTAGTGACAAACAGGCTGCTTCTGCTGCCACGGGGGCAGGTCTCCAGGCGGAGTATACAGCTGAGCACCGGAGGAGCCTGGTTCACCTCGAATGCATGGAAATTAGCACTCTGTTCAGATTTCTGTGGTCATCAGCCTGAATATTTACTTGGAGCCCTGCTGTTTCAGGCAGTTACCGAGGCCAATAGATCTGGGAGAGAGGGGAGCCTGAACAACATCTCAGCTACTCTGCAAGATCAAACCTGAAAGAGCACGCTGTATTTTTTCTGTTCCTCTGATTGATACTGACAACACGCCATATTTGTGGGTGGATGCCACAGAAGTTGCCTTTCTGGATGGTGGACTGAGAAACGTGAAATCATTTTATGAAATTCAAGTGTTAAACACAAATGCAAGAAGGATGTACTTCTGGTGAACACTGGATTTGCTCTTGGAAGAATAGAAGGGTCTGGGCAGACAAGGAGAGGAGAAAAACGTATGGTGAAGAGACCAGCATGTGCATGTAAACCGACAGCAGGTTCCATCCTGAGTGTCCTGTGCAAACACTGGAGTGGAGGAAGCTACCAGGGTGGTTTAAATCCATTTCAAAACAGGCTGCGATAACTTGTAGCACCCACCTCTCCTGGGAAGACATGCATGTAACTGAGCCAGGGTGTTTGTTTCAGTCTGTCGACCTCCCTCAGACAGCATCTAACTTCCCTTGTTCTCCCCCTCTCCCACTGCTAGCCAGCACCCTTCTACCTTTTAATTCAGATCCATTCAGTTACCCTACAGATACTTACCAAACCCTTGCCACAAGTCAGACACTGGGACACAGATAAATAAGATGGGCACTGCCCTCAGTGTCTGGTTGGATGAGAGACAAACACAGGCAGGAAAAGGGTGTTGTGGATAGATCCTGTGAACTTACTTGTACAGAGTATAGTTGGGAAAGAGGGGAGAAGGGAGTGGGTCCTCTCCGAGAGGGAATCGGATGGAGGCAGAGCAGGAACTTTCTCAAGCAGGTCTTCTGTAGTTCTAGAGATGGTTATGGCTCTGCAGGGAACTTTGCATATTTCTGAGCTAATCTATTGCATCCAGTCTAGAAGGAAATCTTGTTTTCCTTATTTCCAAATCAGTACTGGGTTCCATGCCAGGCACTGTGCTAGGAAGTGTGGATTTGGGAACTTACAGTCTAGTCTGGTGGCAGACATACAATTAATTCCCTGGGGGCTCAGTGGTAAAGAATCTGCCTGCAATTCAGGAGACACAGGTTTGATCCCTGGGTTTGGAAGCTCCCCTGAAGGAGGAAATGGCAACCTACTACAGTATTCTTGCCTGGAAATCCCATGAGGAATCCACAGAGGAGCCCAGCGGGTTACAGTCCATGGGGTTGGAAAGAGTTGGATATGGCTGGGCATGCCTGCATGCATGCACAGAAGTCCAGTCCAGAAAAAAAATTAGGTGGCCTTCACACATGTTACTGTCTTGAAATATGTCTAGAATTCTTTGCTCCTGACCTGCTCTTCCACTTCATGGGACTAACTAGGACCCTGATTTCATGGTTGGGGCAAGTTGTTACTTGCTCTGCAAGCCATTACTAAGCCCCTGGGAGGGCTGTGCTTCCTAGCTGGGTGCAGTCACATGATCTGTCGTGGCTCAGGAGAAGTGGGCAGAGTGACAGGTCATATATGGGTGCACTGGATGCTGCTGTTAGGCTCTCAGGGCTCTCCTTGTTCCCGTGGCTTAACATTTGATGCCACTGGAGGTGATGACTGTCTTATCACCTGGGTCCCTGTGTTACCATGATTAGCGGAGGCTGTTGGTAAACTGCAGTGGACAACTAGGGTTAGCAAGGAATAAACTTTCGTTGTTTTAATTCTCTGAGACTGTGGGTTGTTAATTACCACAGCAGAACCCAGGGTGCTTTGTGGCACATTTTTGGGGGAAGGCCACCAAATTCCACTAAATAGGTTAGGTCTCTCATCTGCATGCATGATTGCTCCCTGAACACACTCCTTCATTTAAAAAAAATCATGCCTTATTATGTGTTTAACAGGTTAGGCTATAAAAGGAGGAGAACCATACTTGTCTTATTACCATATCTCTAGAGCCTAGCACAATGATTAGCACATATGAAATAAGTACCTTTTGAAAGAATTAAAGAATGAATGAAGTGAACAAATGAACTGGGGATTGTTGTATGGAATCATAACATTTTTGAAGAAACTCAGCTCTTCATATAAATACGAAACAGCTTAAAGTCCTGGGAGCCTGTCAATAACTTCAAAGCATTTTTCTCCTCTTCCACCTCTATCCTCACCTCCAACAAACTTAAGGTCAAGTAATTCTGATTCCAATAGACAAATTATAGTTCCCAAAGGAATCAGTTTTATATGATCTGTTTGTTGGGAGCACGAATTTTCCCTTCACCGACCCAGAATTTGCTCCCTTGTCTTTGCCTGTGTTGGAGGAAGTAGTTTCCCACAGGATGTTGCCCTTGGGCCTCCAGGTAGCCCATGAGCCTCTGATGTGGACAGCAGCAGACTCTGGACCAACACACATCTCCTGAAAACTTCCTTGATGAAGCAGCTCCCCTCCCTGCATAAACACAACAATTAACTAAAGCAGGTAAAATTGTGTCTTGGGAAGATAATGAGGTTTGCTTCCCTGCCTGTATAATTTTGCCTGTGTGTCTGGTATCCTGGCTTGGATCTCATCCAGCCCACCCCAGGGGAAACATAGCTGGTATTCTCCACAGCACTTTAATGAAGCGCCTGCCTGTGCTAAGGAAACATCAAAGTTGCTCCAGCTTCAAAACAAGTTAAATTTTGGCAGCTGCAGTTTGGGGGGCAGTATAGGGAACTAATGATAAGAGCACAAGAACCCCTACCACTGTGTGTCACGTGTATCCCTGAGCCCCGAGTTTTAGCACATCTGTTTCATATGCAATCTCTGCATTTAGTCTAGGACATAAGAGATGCTGGTGCTAAAGAACCCACCTGCCGATGTGGGAGTCATAACGGACGTGTGTTTGATCCCTGGGTCCACAAAATACCCTGGAGAAGGGCATGGCAGCTCACTCTAGTATTCTTGTCTGGAGAATCCTATGGACAGAGAGGAACCTGGCGGACTACAGCCCAAGGGGTCACAAAGAGTTGGACACGACTGAGGTGACAGCACGCAGCACACGGGGGGCACAGGGGACAGGCAAGCCGGAAGGTCCTTCCACTCTGGCTGGTGGTCCAGAGGCCTGTGTTCCTTGAGGAGACTGGGCAGGCTGGGATGTGATGCAGCAAATGCCAAGGCCTCCACCAGCCACTTCCAGCCCCTCTCGCCTGTTCCCGTCCTGGTGCCAATCACTTCCAGCCCCTCTCACCTGTTCCCGTCCTGGCACCAATCACTTCCAGCCCCTCTCACCTGTTCTTGTCCTGGTGCCAATCACTTCCAGCCCCTCTCACCTGTTCTTGTCCTGGTGCCAATCACTTCCAGCCCCTCTCACCTGTTCTTGTCCTGGCATCTCCACCAGTCACTTCCAGCCCCTCTCGCCTGTTCTTGTCCTGGCATCTCCACCAGTCACTTCCAGCCCCTCTCGCCTGTTCTTGTCCTGGCATCTCCACCAGTCACTTCCAGCCCCTCTCACCTGTTCTTGTCCTGGCATCTCCACCAGTCACTTCCAGCCCCTCTCGCCTGTTCTTGTCCTGGCATCTCCACCAGTCACTTCCAGCCCCTCTCACCTGTTCTTGTCCTGGCATCTCCACCAGTCACTTCCAGCCCCTCTCACCTGTTCTTGTCCTGGCATCTCCACCAGTCACTTCCAGCCCCTTCTTACCTGTTCTTGTCCCGGCCTCCAGCTGACAGTCTCTCTTGCCGCAGGTGTAAGCCTGTTCCCGGCACGCCCTCTGAGGCCTGCTGGGCATTCATGCACAGGGCACTGGCTGCATGGCCGATGCGGGCATGGTCCATGCTCACTGCCGCCTCTCTCCTTAACGCTTGCTTCCAGTCCATCCATCTTATTGCTAGGTTTTATTTCCCTGACTGTTCAGGATTGCCTGTGTTCTGCCATCGTAGGACTACTCATCCTTATTTTCCAGTGACAAGGACAGTTTTCTTTGTACAGTTAGGGGAAACAAGTATAAATAGCATGATTTATAGACCAAAGTGCCCAGTGCAGGGCGGCAGTGGGAAGCTCTGTAACCTCTGTAATGGTCATTTAGGGATACATGCAGTCACAAAATCAGGAAATGCAGAAGGTAGGTTGTCCATTTCAGTGTTATTTGTCTTCAAGTTGGAAAGACAATTCTGTTATATTGCAGAACTTACTATGAAGCTGCGTCAGTATGATAGCAAATCCATTTTGGTACATCTGCAGTGGGCGGGTAGAAAGGATGCTAAGAAAGGATGTCTATTCCAGCCCTAGTAGACCTGTATGTTTCCACAGGTCCTATGGCCAGAGATAGCAGCTTCATCCTGAACATTATTGCTCGGAAAGGAGCCAGGGCAGGGGTGGGTGTACAAAGAAATCAATGATCATAGGCACTGAGACAGTGCCCACAGTGTGCTTAAGAAATCCAAGCCACATGCCTGGTCAGTATCCTTTGGTTATATCTCAGATCAGTTTTTGAGTCCAGTTGACTGGAGGCTTCTGTTCAGAGTTTATTTGTGGTTCTGAGCCCGATCCCCTTGAAGCACTCAGTCAGCAGTTCAATCTGTTTGTAAGCCAAGGGAGAGCAAAGGGCCGGCATGTCTTATTTATCTGCTTTTCCCAGTCCTTGGGAGGAAGCTGCACACAGAGGTACTCTGTGTTGTTGAAAGTACTGAACTACTGAATGGAGAAGAAGGACTGGGACATGGTGAGCACCTACTGGGCATGGGAGGCAGTGATAATACAGTGATGAGTAGAGCCCTCTTTGCGCTCAGGAATTCATATTCAAGTCTTTCCTCATGAATGATGAATGTAGAAAGTTATCTGGACAGTGTAACACTGAATTGCCTGACTTCATGATTAATGACTTGAAGGAGGTTTGTGGTACATTTTTGGCCATCTTCTGTGCATATCCTTAACTTGCTGGGAGAATGGAGATATGGGCCTCCAGCATCCACCTGGATATGGCATGGAAACCTGAAACCAACACCTCATTTTCCCTTCTGTTGATCAATAGATGGCTCATGTTGACTCAGAGCAAAGCACTCATTGATCAGGCTGGTCCCTCTTAGAGAAATGCTAATTCCATGCTATGGGGTTGATGGCTGAGATCATCTCACAAACACACCATGGGTCATGCCTGCAGTCTAAAATGTTGTTCAATAGCTCTCAGATGTAACTCTGTCACCTTAGTGAAAATGAGGTTGTAACAGAAGGCCCCTGGGAAGTTCTGAGTGGTCCCTCCTCATGCATCTGTACATCTCTTTTCTGTAGAATTTGTCATTGCCGATTGATCATTTATTGCTGTGTCTTCTTCCTTGGCTGTGAGCTCCTTGAAGATCCAGACTGTTGTATGTGTTATAGACCCAGAATCACCTGCAGGGGAAGCTCAGAGCCACGATGCTAAGGAGGGAAGCATTCCCTGGCAGAAGCAAGGCAGCTAAAACCTCTGGCTTCCAGAATTGAGACATGTGTACCCCAGTGTTCATCGCAGCACTGTTTACAATAGCTAGGACATGGAAGCAACCTAGATGTCCATTGGCAGATGAATGGATAAGAAAATTGTGGTATATATACACAATGGAATATTACTCAGCTATTAAAAAGAACACATTTGAAGCAGCTCTAACGAGGTGGATGAAACTGGAGCCTATTATACAGAGTGAAGTAAGTCAGAAAGAAACACCAATACTGTATATTAATGCATATATAGGGAATTTAGAAAGATGGTAATGATGACCCTATACACAAGACAGCAAAAGAGACACAGATATGAAGAATAGACTTTTGGACTCTGTGGGAGAAGGCGAGGGTGTTATGATTTGAGAGAATAACATTGAAACATGTATATTATCATATGTGAAATAGATGACCAGTCCAACTTTGATGCATAGATGACCAGTCCAAGTTTGATGCATGAAGCAGGGCACTCAAAGCTGGTACACTGGTACAACCCAGAGGGATGGGATGGGGAGGGAGGTGAGAGGAAGGTTCGGGATTGAGGACACATGTACACCCATGGCTGATTCATGTCGACGTATGGCAAAACCCACCACAATACTGTAAAGTAATTAGCCTCCAATTAAAAACAAACAAACAAACTTCTGGCTTCTACTTTCTGTTTCTGGATGGCGGAGCCTGGTGGGCTGCAGTCCATGGGGTCACTAAGAGTTGGACACGACTGAGCGACTTCCCTTTCACCTTTTGCTTTCACGCATTGGAGAAGGAAAAGGCAACCCACTGCAGTGTTCTTGCCTGGAGAATCCCAGGAATGGGGGAGCCTGGTGGGCTTCCATCTATGGGGTCACACAGAGTCAGGCACAACTGAAGTGACTTAGCAGCAGCAGCAGCAGCAGCAAGCTTAAAGGACATACTTGTTTTGGTCACACCTTCTGTGCTGATAATTTGCTGAGATAAGCCCAGGAGTCCTCTTTGCCCTCCACTTTTAAAAAAGTCAAAGAGGAACCAGAGTGGGTCCTGGGAAAATCAGACAGAAAGAGAGGCTCATGCAGGGCCGCTCATCGCAGTGGTGGGGGTACCAGTCACGTGGAATATAACGTGAATGGTGTGCCCTGGAGCTGCTTCTGTGGACACTTGCCTTCCCCCACCAGTGGTCACTCCTGTGCAAAGGGGTTGCCAGTTCTCCAAGATGAGAGAGAGGATGGGGATTTAGAACCACAGCCTCAGCAGTGTTTGCAGCAACCTGCAGTGTATTGGATGGGTGACTGTGCCTCAGGGCTTGCAGTGGGGACAGTCAACAGGAAGAACACAAATCTAGGCATACTTTACCATCACTTACAGTCATTGTCTTGATATCTTATTTATCATGTTATCAGCCTTAGGCAGCCAGCCCATGGTAGATCTTCAACAAGTGATGGGGAAGGACTCACTGGATGGCCACAGCTCATCCTACATAATTCCTCTTACACAGTTATGCACAGTAAGAGTCATCAGTAAGGTAAGAAGACTTAAGGATACATTCAGACATTTCATGCCCACTGATGGACTGGGTTTTCTGCTTTTGCTCTCACATATTCCATTTTCTTGACAAAGGGCCGTATAGTTAAAGCTGTGGTTTTTCCAGTAGTCGGGTATGGATGTGAGAGTTGGACCATAAAAAGGAGGCTGAGTGCTGAAAAATTGTTGCTTTTGAACTGTGGAGCTGGAGAAGACTCTTACAGATACCTTGGACAGCAAGCTCAAACCAGTCAATTGTAAAGGAAATCGACCCTGGAAGGGTTGAAAGGACTGATGTTGAAGGTGAAGGTCCAACACTTTGGCCACCTGATGTGAAGAGCCAACTCACTGGAAAAGACCCTGATGGTAGGAGAGGCTGAAGGCAAGAGGAGAAGGGGGCAACAGAAGATGAGATGGCTGGATGGCATTGCTGACTCAAAAGACATGAGTTTGAGTAAACTCAGGGAGATGGTGAAGGACAGGAAAACCGGGTGTGCTGCAGTTAATGGGGTCACAAAGAATCAGACGCAACTTAGTGACTGAGCCAACAAATCCCATTTTGAGCACTTTAAAAAGAACATAAACTTTAGAATCGTTTTCAGATTTCTGGCTTTATTACTCGTATGGCCTTGCACAAGTTCTGAGCCACATTTTCTTCATCTGAAAAATGGGGGTGATGTTACCTAGCGTAGATGCTTGCTTGCTGTCACTTCCGTTGTGTCCATACCTCTTGTGACCCTATGGACTGTAGCCCTCCAGGCTGCTCTGTCCATGGAATTCTCCAGGCAAGAATACTGGAGTGGGTGGCCATGCCCTCCTCCAGGAGATCTTCCCAATTCAGGGATCAAATCTGTATCTCTTATGTCTCCTTCATTAGCAGGTGGAATCTTTACCACTAGTGCCTCCTGGGAAGCCCAGTGTAAGTTGCTTAGTTATTATTATGCCTATTGTCATCTGTCCTCAAAACCTGCATCGTTGCCTCCCTTGTGTCCAGCACCTAGCTATCCTTTCCCACCATGCTTGATTTCTCAGACTTTTGGCATGATATGCCAGAGTTTCTAGTTTTCATCCTGACATTCTGGATCTGTACTGTCCAGTTTTTCAGAGCGTTTTTCAGAGATTCAGCATTGTTTCCATCTTTCAAATGATGGCACTAATTAAAGCCTAAAGCAAGTGATTTTGGAGCCATATATATGTTGTCTCTTCAGGTCTTAATCTTCTCACCTTTAAAATGAAAAGAAAAGGTGGAGTGAATAGAGAACAGCCATGCAGCGGGGCATCAGCTGTCTTCTTCTTCAGTCCAGTGTGGAGTGCCGAGCACAACAGTTGTCTTTGGGTGATTCTGATGATAAGTAATAGAAATCAACTCAAGTTAATCTAAGCAAAAGGGAAATTTGTGAGAAGGATACTAGTGTATCTCATGAAATCCAAGGGCAACCCAGCTGGAGTCCCGTCCATGCTCTTATATCAACTATCATGTTAGGTAGAAACACTTTTTTTCCCCAATCAGCATGCTCACATGTGGAAAGACCTCTGTTAATATTGGACTCTTGGCTACTTCCCACCCCTTCACTCACTCTTCCCTGGGGAAGGGTGACTTATCTAACCGGATAATTTGGAAGAATACATTGGGCATATTTGCTTTACCCTCTTTTGGGGATCTACTGCTTGCTGAGAACATACACTCTGCTCTGCTTCTTCCTCCTGTGTGTTTTAAGATGCCTGGAAGATGCTTTAGGGAAGTGCTGTGGTGTCCAGCACTGGCTGTGACTGGAAGGGTGGTTCTGCTAACCTGAAGTTATGAACCAGAAAGCCAACTTGGTCATATACCTAAAGCTGCGGTTGCTAACTGCGTCACAGATAAACGGGCATTTTGATTTCAGTGTGTATCCCGTGTCTCCTCCTTGATTCAGAAGTCAGGCAGGGAAGATGGATCTTTGTACTGGGCCTTTTCCAACTCCATTGTATCTCTCTTCTTTCCACTTACTTTAGTTAAGCTTTTTCTGATTTTTTCATGGACATGGAAGACGAATTCACATTCTTCAGTTCCAAAGCCACTTGCAAAAACTGACTAGTAGCCTTTCAATCTCAATTCCAAATTCGTGAGATAAGAATATCTGATTGACTTAACTTTGGTCAGATGTTCACCTTTGGTTGAAAAGACTGGGCACAACTGGGTGAGAAAGGTGAGTAGGTAAGCTTCCATATTACCAGTTCAGTTCAGTCACTCAGTCATATCTGACTCTTTGCAACCCCATGGACTGCAGCACGCCAGGCTTCCCTGTCCATCACCAACTCCCAGATCTTGCTCAAACTCATGTCCATCGAATCGGTGATGCCATCCAACCATCTCATCCTCTGTCATCCTTTTCTCCTGCCAATAGATGATGAGATGGTTGGGTGGCAATACAATATTAAAAGCTTACGTATTATAGGAATGACTTTTCTGGGTGCCAAACTAGCTGTCAGAGAGTGAGTTGTGACTTCCCAAAGCAGTCTTTTACACAACCATGACACAGGTTAGGTATTTTGGACCAATTAAATGTTTTCATTATATTTTATATTGATTAAAAAGTGGCTTTTAAGTCTGTTCTTGTCATGGTGGTTTTCGTGTTTCTGTTGCTATGAATCTATATTCTTTTGAAACTGATCTTTCAGCTCAGAGCTATTTACATGCTGAACTCTAGATAGAATCCTGAGAATCATCTAAGTAAATAATTTCTTCAATCTGTTCCCCCCAAAGGTCACATGCTATTGAAAGTTTTGCTGGGCCCTTGTGTGCAAAGGAAAAGATAAAAGGGGCAAAGTCAGTATTTCATGGGACACAGGTCAAGCCAACAGGTAGTACACTGCCGTGCAGAAAGATTTCCCTTTATTTAGAGTCAGATATCCCCAAACTTCCTACCAGTGGTAGCCTTCAATAGCTTTTCAAACCATCAGATAGTCTCTTACTTGAGTTGTGATGCTCCATAATAAAATATATTATCAAGCCAGAGCATCCTGTTTGCTTTTATTTCAGAGTAATTCGTATTTTCTGGAAACCCAGAGCCATCTCAAAGTAGTTTTCTTTAATAATCATTAAGGTCATCTGACCTATGTCACACCAAAGGCAGGCTATCAATGATGAGCAACCCTGCTGAGAAATTAATCTTCAATCAACATGTGTATATGTGTCCTCTAGAAGTCACCATTGATATTGTGTGGTTTCTTTTATTGTAGAACTGAGGGGCATGTTACATGTCAAGATGAAATCAATGTGAAATTGATGGGCTGAGAGGAATTTGGTCTTAAGGGCTTTGCAATGGTGTAACAATCAAGTTATTCTTTCCCTGCCTTACTGAACTGTCTTATTTGCAGTGGCAAATTCTCCACGTAGAATTCTGTGTTCGCTTCCAACATAATTCCTTTTCTTTCCAAGTGCTCTTAACTTCATCATTATATTTATTTTTGTTTTCTTATAACATTGATATATGCTCACTTTTAAAGTTAGTAAAATAAAAATGAGAATGATGAAAAATTATTCATAATTCTGCCATTGTAACATTTGGACTATTTTCTACTAGTTTATTTAAGCTTTCAAAAAGTTGAGCTTACTTTATTTATTTTTTTAAACTTTTATTTATTTATTTATTTATTTATTTTTATTTAATACTTTATTCTACTTTACAATAATGTATTGGTTTTACCATACATTGACATGAATCAGCCACAGGTGTACACGATCTCCCAGTGCCGAAGCCCCCTCCCACCTCCCACCCCACACCATCTCTCCGGATCATCCCGTACACCAGCCCCAAGCATTCTGTATCCTGTATTGAACATAGACTGGTGCTTCATTTCTTATATGATAGTATACATGTTTCAGTGCCATTCTCCCAAATCATCCCACCCTCTCCCTCTCCCTCCGAGTCAAAAAGTCCGTTCTATACCTCTGTGTCTCTTATGTTGTCTCACTTATAAGGTCATCATTACTATCTTTCTAAATTCCATATATATGTGTCAGTATACTGTATTGGTGTTTTTCTTTCTGGCTTACTTCACTCTGTATAATCGGCTCCAGTTTCATCCATCTCATTAGAACTGCGTCAAACTTATTCTTTTTGAGGGCTGAGTAATACTCCATTGTGTATATGTACCACAGCTTTCTTATCCATTCATCTGCTGATGGACATCTGGGTTGTTTCCATGTCCTGGCAATTATAAACATTGCTGCAATGAACATTGGGGTACACGTGTCTCTTTCAATTCGAGTTTCCTCGGTGTGTATGCCCAGCAGTGGGATTGCTGGGTCGTAAGGCAGCTCTATTTGCAATTCTTTCAGGAATCTCCACACTGTTTTCCATAATGGCTGTACTAGTTTGCATTCCCACCAACAGTGTAAGAGGGTTCCCTTTTCTCCACATCCTCTCCAGCATTTATTGCTTGTAGATTTTTGGATCGCAGCCATTCTGACTGGTGTGAAGTGGTACCTCATTGTGGTCTTGATTTGCATTTCTCTGATAATGAGTGATGTTGAGCATTTTTTCATGTGTTTGTTAGCCATCCGTATGTCTTCTTTGGAGAAATGCCTATTTAGTTCTTTGGCCCATTTTTTGATTGGATCGTTTATTTTTCTGGAGTTGAGCTGCATAAGTTGCTTGTATATCTTTGAGATTAGTTGTTTGTCAGTTGCTTCATTTGCTATTGTTTTCTCCCATTCAGAAGGCTGTCTTTTCACCTTACTTATAGTTTCCTTTGTTGTGCAGAAGCTTTTGATTTTAATTAGGTCCCATTTGTTTATTTTTGCTTTTATTTCCAGTATACTGGGAGGTGGATCATAGAGGATCCTGCTGTGATTTATGTCGGAAAGTGTTTTGCCTATGTTCTCCTCTAGGAGTTTTATAGTTTCTGGTCTTACATTTTGATCTTTAATCCATTTTAAGTTTATTTTTGTGTGTGGTGTTAGAAAGTGATCTAGTTTCATTCTTTTACAAGTGGTTGACCAGTTTTCCCAGCACCACCTGTTAAAGAGACTGTCTTTACTCCATTGTTGAGTTTATTTTATATCTGTAATTTTGTTTCTGCTTTTTTCCTAACTACTATTATAGTAGACATTAATCATATTGTTATAACTGTCCTTTACACTCATAATTTTTGCGTGACCATTCTCCTTTTGTTGGATATTTTGTTTGGTTTCAATATTTACAAAAGGTTCTATAACTTTAGAACTGTATAGATGATACTACAATTTGTATATTAGGTATACATTTATATATATGTATATATGTATTTTTTTTCTTCAAATTAATTCCCAGAAGTGGAATTGGAATTAGTAGGTCAATGTTTCTTTTTAACATTCTCTGACTCAGACCCCAAGAGATTTGCTGATGATTGAAAAAAATATGCTCTCTTGGTCTGAGACTTTTTGGGATCTATTAAAATATGTTCTCTTCATTTCAGCAACAATGATTACGTCCCCTTTTGCTTTGGGCTCTTTTGAGATGCTTTCATTTTCCCTGGCCCCTACCCCCCAACACTCACAAAAACACACGTGATTCCATCATAGACTATGGAAAGTTTCTGCTGATCTTGTCTTGGCTGAGAAAGAAATCTGGCGGTTTTGAACACTATAGTTGAAAGTACAGGAGTTCTAAGTGATTTTAAGATGATTCTTCTTTTCTTCTCTTTGGGCATGCTATACACATTTGCTACTGAAATCAGTGACCTCAAATGCCTGTGCAGTTACTGGGTTGGCCATAAAATTCATTTAGGTATTCCCATGTTATGGAAAAACCCAAGCAAACTTTCTGTCCAGCCTGATAAAAACCCTGGGTGTGCCCTCGTGGGATGGAAGAGGTCACAGTGGATTTGGAGTCATAATATCTGGCTCAGGGTCTGGTGTTCTGTCACCTCTGTGTCTGTTTCACTCCACGTGAAATACTTTATCTGCTCTCCATGGCCTCATTCAGTCCTTATGGTGACCCCCTGAGCTAGCCATCATCTCTCCCACTGTATGGCTGGGAATACTCAGGGTGAGCAGCGACAACTGCCTAATGATAGGCTTTAGGAAAATCAGAATTCTGATCCTACACGTTTGTCATTCCCATTGTCCTCGGCTGTTTTGTTATCCATGTTTCCCTGAACAAGTACGTAACCCCTCTGAGTCTTACCCTTTTTAAGTTGCAGATAATCACACATACCCCACGGGGCTTTTGTGACAATCAGATGAGACAGTTTAAATTGAGTGTGCTACTTAAAGTGGAATATAAGTGTTAGGAATTATGAGCATGCTAATAAAAAAGGTGACTAATGTTGTTGGTTTTTCTTCCCCTCGGTATTGCTTACTTGCTTGCTCTCTTGATTTTATTTAATTTTGTTACTGAACAAACTTGGGTCCACTTGGTGGTCTGCTAACACCAGACGGTGGTGAAGGAGAGTGCGTCAGTTATTGCAGGGCACCAAGCAAGGAGGGAGTCCAGGGCATCTAGTGGTTAACAGACCTGAACTCCCTGAAGGCTTTCAGGGAAACGTTTTATAAAGACAGGGTGAGGGAGGGGAGGTGTGGAGTGGGTGATCAGCTTGTGGGCTTTCTTCTGATTGGTTGTTGGTGAGGTAATCGGGGGTCAAAATCATCCTGTCTGGGGCCTATGGGCTTGTGGGGAGCATACAGTTAACTTCTTCCACTTGGGGGTTGGGGGAGTAGGGTTCAGTATCTGTGAAAAAGCTCAAAGGCCATGGTTCAGAATATTGTCTGTAGCCCCTGAGGAGGAACTGAAAGTCTCTGACTTTGTATAATGGCTAAACTATTGTTATTTTGTCTTGCTTGACTGTTTTCCTATCTAACTTCACTTCCTCACTTCTCTGGTTCAACTTATTCTTTGACCAAAGTGTTCCTGCAGAGACAGGGAGAGGACTTGAGGGCAGTCCTGTTCTGGGAAGGTCCCATAGGGCCTTGCTTGGTTACAATTTTATTTTTTAATTGTGTATAGTTGATTTAGGCTTCCCTGGTGGCTCAGTGGTAAAGAATCCACCTGGCAATGCAGGAGACCCAGCTTTGATCTCTGAGTCAGGAAGATCCCCTGGAGAAGGGAATGGCAACCCACTCCGGTATTCGTGCCTGGGAAATCCCACGGACAGAGGAGCCTGGTGGGCTACAGTCCAGAGGGTGCAAAGAGTTGGACATGACTCAGCAACTGAACAATGACAACAGTAGTTGATTTATAATGTTGTATTGGTTTCAGCTGTATAGCAAAGCGATTCAGTTGTACATATCTTTATGTATATACACGTGTATCTTGTTTTTCAAATTCTTTTCCTTTATAGGTTATTATAGGTCATAATGTTTACTTACATTGGCTCATACAGGCTTCTAAAAATGTTTAGATTAAATTTTCTGATTCATATTTACAAGTTTTCATTTTATCTGTTTTCTTTTAAAAATTTTTTCGTCTAGTAAGTCTCAAGGAAATGAGATGCAAAAACAGTTAATAATTAAATGTTAAGGTATTGGATAAAAGCAGAGCAAGAGGTTTCAGTTCTTTTCATGTAAGTTTCTCTATCTCATCACTATTGACATTTCTGGGTGGGATAATCCGTTGCTGTGGGAGCCTCGCCTGCATACTGTAGGAGGTTTATCAGCATTCCTGGTCTCTGGCCACTAGATGCCATTGGCACCCACATCTCAGTTGTGACACTGACAAGTATCTGCAGATATTGCCAAATGCCCCTTGGGAATAGAGTATGTGTTTGTTCCCATTTAAAAATTACTTCTTTAACAGAGTGTCTGTCTCAAGAGATGGAAATCTTATTTACTGGGATCTTGATTTGAGTGTTTTTATTCCTTATTATGTCAAAGGTGTAATGTAGGAGGGTTAATTCTGCAAAGGAAACTGTCTTTAGCATTTATTGCCTTTAGCAGGTTACCTTCAAGTTTTTGCAGCCTTGTTACTAGACGAACATCACTGTTGTCCTGATCGCCCAGACACTCTTCACTGACTGCCAATTCCAAATCTGAGCACAAGAAACAAGAAATAAGGAAAAATAAATATCCACACAGTTATAATGAGAAGCTTGCTCTGGAGATAACAGCTCCTGTAAAACTTCCCATTTTTATTACCATTTTTGATCTCAAGAATGGATTTGTATTGTGCCATTTTCAGTTCTTGTTACCATCACTGTCACAACAGGGAATGAGCCAAATTGCAGTGTGCAGGACAGTTTGTCACATGCAATCGTCTGGGAGCCCTGCCCTGACCTTACATATTCCAGAGCGACAAGGAGGCACAGTGGCTGATCAGTGAGGATGCCGCACTCTGGAGAGGTCGGAGGCCACTGAGGCCTGAGTGGTGTGCAGCGTAGCCCGGAGGTTCTGTTTAGCAGTGTGCATTGCAGCTGCTCCCTCTGTCCAGAGCGCAGTATGGCACACAAGATGTGACGTCACTCGGACGGAGTCCTCATCAAAGGAGAGAGGAGACCAAGAGGAGACCTAATATCCTTAACACCTACAATGCCCCATTGGACTGAGAGCTTTACAAGCGTTTGTTCTCATAATCTTTACGCCAAATGTATGATGTAAGTATTAGTATATCTAATTTTTTTACCAGGAAGTAAAGTAACTTGTCTAAGTTCAGGCAGAGCTTGGAATGCAGATCATGGATTGAAAACCTCTATTTTTACTAACTCTGAGCACTTAATATTACTGAATTTTCAGATCTTCTCAGCTCATAGGAGGCTCAGTTCTTATTTTCTGAGCTGTTATCTCCAGAACAAACTTCTCATTATAACTGTGTGGATATTTATTTTTCTTTATTTCTTGTTTCCTGGTGGAGATTCCAAGAGATTTTGTCACTTAAGTTCTTTTTCTGACTCTAGTTAGAATTCCAGTGGATTTCTCTTCCTTCTGACCCAGTGGGCTTGGACCAGAACGTCTGGCTACACCGATCTTGCCATTCTCTGAACTTCCCAGTCACTTAGTCTGTGCTGTTCCTTGTCTAAATCCATCAGGGTCTCCCTAGTCCTCTCATGTGGCTGCTTCTGCAGTGCATCCCCGTTTCCCCACAGACTGTAAGCTCTTTAAAGGCAGAGGTGATGCCTCATACTTGGAAGGCAGTGTAGCATTCTGGTTTAGAGCACAGACCCTGAAGGTAGACTGCCTGGGTTCAGATACCATCATTTCCACTGTATCAGGCAGGGTAGGCTGGAGTGTGCGTGATTAACAGACAACCCTAGACTGTGTGGAGGCTTGATACACCCAGCAAAGGTGTGTTTTTTGCTAAGTGGCCCACTCAGTTTGGCAGGAGGCCTATAAGCATCATAGTCACTCAGAAACACGGACCAGTGGAGGCTCCATCCCAGTACCTCCTCAATGATCACCAAGCCAGGGCACAGAGAATCTGGCAGATCACACCCTGGCTCACACAGCTTCTGTGTGTGTGTGTGTGTGTGTGTGTGTGCACGCGCGCTAGGTCGCTTCAGTTGTGTCTGACTCTCTGTGATCCTATGGACTGTAGCCTGCCAGCTCCTCTGTCCATGGGATTTCCTGGGCAAGAGTATTGGAGTGGGCTGCCATGCCCTCCTCCAGGGGATCTTGCCAGCCCAGGGATCAAACCTGTCTCTCTTACCTCTCCTCCATCGGCAGGTGTGTTCTTTACTACTACGGCCACCTGGGAAGCCCCCATAGAGTTTCAAGCCACGTTTAATTCTATCACTGCTGAGTAGATCAGAGGTATTTGCAAACAGCTCAGGTCTTCTGTCGGAGAAGGCAATGGCACCCCACTCCAGTACTCTTGCCTGGAAAATCCCATGGATGGAGAAGCCTCATAGGCTGCAGTCCATGGGGTCGTGAAGAGTCGGACACGACTGAGTGACTTCCCTTTCACTTTTCACTTTCATGCATTGAAGAAGGAAATGGCAATCCACTGCAGTGTTCTTGCCTGGAGAATCCCAGGGACAGGGGAGCCTGGTGGGCTGCCGTCTATGGGGTCTGACAGAGTCAGACACGACTGAAGTGACTCAGCAGCAGCAGCAGCAGTGGCAGGTCTTCTGTCATTTCTTGCTAGCAGTGAAAACTTGAGGCACGTTGTTTAAAATTTTTGTGCCTGTTTCCTTTTATTTAAGGTGTGGGTAATAGTAGTGCTTAGCTCTTGTGAGAATTAAGTGTGATGTATATGTAAAGTGCTTAGCGTGGATGGCGTCCAGCTCATTGCTGATGCGGTGCGAGTGTTGGCTGGTGCTCCTTGTAAATACTTAAAGTCAGAGCTACTTGCTTCTTGCTTTTTATTCACATCTGTACCTGGGAATCCGAAATCCTGAAGGTACCAGCATTGGCATGCTTCTGGGATGACATCTTGATAGAGTTACTTTCTGATCTTCTTTCATCTCTTATTCATGTAGGGACAGACGTTTCAACTAGTGGTTGTGTGTGCTGTTCTCTTGCCTTATAGCTTAGCTTTCTTCTGAAAAATCGATTTTACTGCAAAGGCTCGGCTATCACTTTTCCACTGCAGTGCCTACCCCACCTTTCACAGAAAATGGCATTCTAAACAACAGTTGGTAGTTAAGAAGCATAATTACCTTTTGAAAATAAACTTCACCAGAAGGGCCAAGTTAAATATCTGCCTAGGTTTGGTTTAGAGATTTTTGTTCTTTTGGTGGCTCAGATGGTAAAGAATCTGCCTAAAATGTAGGAGACCCAGGTTAGATCCTTGGGTCTGGAAGATCCTCTGGAGAAGGGAATGTGAACTCCAGTATTCCTGATTCCATGGACAGTGGAGCTTGGCGGACTACAGTCCATGGCATTGCAGAGGCAGATACGACTGAGCAACAAACACACACATTCTTGTTTCATGGATAGACTTCCCTAAACAACTTATTGGATCCTTAGCACTGTTGGGAAGGAGTTTTTTACTGGCTCAAACTACTCTGCTGAGCACTGCTTTGGGGCCTGGGTGTGTGGAGCGGGTGGGCGGGGAAGCGTAGGATTACCAGCTGCAGAGACCTGACGTAACTCTCAGGCTTTCCATCAGAAATTATTAGCATTAGTTAGGAAAAAGAAAAAATGAGTTTTAGAAAAGCTGCCTGGAATAATAAAAAACGGGCTCTATTCTAATAGAGAAGAAATGTGGTTTGGCATCAAGGGAGTGGATAAGATTCAGTGTAACCAGAAAAATGCAGCTTCCAGCCTCATCCTGTGATCAAAGCAAATGTGTTCCTCTGAGTGGTTAGCTGCTCAGATATTTGCTTTAGCACACCCACCAGGGGGCCTCAGTGAATTTTTTTTCCTCTCTCCAGGAAGGATGGTGGTAAATAGAACTTTGATCCAATGGTGAGTGTCTATTTGCATGATGTCTCCAGCTTTGTCTTTCTAAATCTACAGAGCCTCCTTCTGTTCTATTTAGGGCTCCACCAAGCCCACAAGAAGCAGGGGTTGCACCTGGTGGTTTGTGCTGACACACCCTGCCTTGAACTAAACCTTAATCTGAGTCAGCTGGTGGTTTTTTCCGATAGCTGATTCTAATTCCTCTGGGATGTGGCCTCCCTGTTCACTTTCCTTTCGGTCAACTTTTGTACCCTTTCCTCTCTCACCATTTCTCTTGATCTCTCCTGGTCTAGCTTGGATAACAGATTTTGCTTGAGTGTCATTCAGCTCAGCAGGCTAGGTATTATTTTGTTCTATTTCTTGATGGAGGAAAATAAGATAAGACTAAAGCAAAAGAATGGGCTTCCCAGGTAGTGCTAGAGGTGAAGAATCTGCCTGCCAATGTGGTATACACAGAGATATAGGGTTTGATCCCTGGGTCAGGAAGATCTCCTGGAGCAGGAAGTGGCAACCCTTCCCACTATTCTTGCCTGGAAAGTTCCATGGCTAGAGTCTGGTGGGCTACAGTCCATGGGGTTGCAAAGAGTCGGACACTACTAAGCACACACACACACACACACACACACACACACACACACACACAAAGGTGTGGGCATCTCAGCGTCGCTTCTGTGCTTGGCACTCTCCAAGTCCTATGGAGAGCTGGGCTGGATGTTAGGACTCACTAGTGGGTAAGTCCAGGGAAGGCAATGGCACCCCACTCCAGTACTCTTGCCTGGAAAATCCCATGTATGGAGGAACCTGGAAGGCTGCAGTCCACGGGGTTGCTGAGGGTCGGGCACGACTGAATGACTTCACTTTCACTTTTCACTTTCATGCATTGGAGAAGGAAATGGAAACCCAGTGCAGTGTTCTTGCCTGGAGAATCCCAGGGATGGGGGAGCCTGGTGGGCTGCCGTCTATGGGGTGGCACAGAGTCGGACACAACTGAAGTGACTTAGCAGCAGCAGCAGCAGCAGTGGGTGAGTCACCCCCTGGCAGAAGTTTGACAGTGCTGCCAACAGCCTTGGAGTTACCTGTCTACATGTGGCATTTGATTAACACAGCAGCCCAGTGAAGTGCCTACCACTATTACGTCCGCTTTACAGTTAGGAAAAAGGAAGCTTGAAGAAGTGGAGGGACTGCCAAGGTCATACAGGTTTGACTCTAGAAAGTCAGATTCTGAAGTCTGTCATAAAAATGAATGCTAGTGTCTCCTACAAAATTCTTATGTTGAAACCTCGTCCCTGGTGTGAAGGTATTTGAAGGTGCGCCGTTGGGAGGTGATTAGATCATGACGGCAGAGCCCTCGTGAATGGAATTAGTGTCTGTATAAAAGAAACCTGAGAACGCACTCGTGACCCTTTAGACAGGTGAGGACTTGGCTAAAAAGATGGCCTCGTGTGAATCGGGAAGCAGGCTCTCGCTGGACCCCGAGTGTTCAGACATCTTGATCTTGGACTCCCCAGCCTCCAGAACCGTGAGAAGTAACTTTCTGTTGTTTAGAAGCTACCCGGTTTGTGGCATTTTGTTGTGTTAACCCCGTCAGCCTAAGACAGAGCCCGAGCTCTAAACCACCTGGTGATGAGATGTGAGTCTCTTTGGGTCTTCGTGTTTTCCCATGCAAAATCATTCAGTTAACCTGAGGTTTCTCAATCATAGCACTATGGATATTTTGGGCAGATAATTCTTTGTTATGGTATTTATCTTGTATATTGTTAGACGTTTAGCAGTATTCTTGGCTTGTCCCCACCAGATGCCAACAACTCCCCCACCTCCCTCACCCAGTTGTGATGAAGAGAAATGTCTCCAGGCTTTGCTGAACGTCCTAGCCAGGGCGAGTTGGAGGGTGGTGCAAAACTGCCCCTGGCTGAGAACCACTGGCCTCAATCATTTCCATGGTACTTTCCAGAATCAACAGTCTATAGTTCATTGTGTGTTTCTCTGGTTTCCCTTTCTTAGTTCCTCTCCTACTTTTGTGTTCTTGTTTATCTTTCTGTAAGTCAGGGATAATTAAAGTGCCCACCTTCACATATAGTTGTTTGGAGGATGAAATGCTGTAATGGTGCTAGGCCCTAAGGACAGTCTTTGGCACATTTAAGTGCTTGGAGAAACCATCTGTGTTGTTAAAAGCCTTGTCCCTATGAGCAGATTAACCCTATCTCCATCTTGTTAGAGACAAGCTCTGTCCCAGCTCACTGTGAGGCTAGAGGAGAGAGGAACACAGCCACTCTGGAGGCCTAAAGGAAGCCCTCCTCTGTCCTCTTGGTCTACAGTCCATTTGCAGTGTTGCAGGTGAGAGTTTCTTGTGTTTTGGGGGGAATAAGAGCAGACTTTAAGTGGAGTCGATTAATTGTAGCGAGTCACTCCTTTCAGTCAGATTTAGGTAATGGCTTATCTCACATGACCAACCCTGCTGTTGGTCATCTTCACTAGGAGAACCCTCTGCTGCTTTCCATCTGTGAATTCTGAAGAGAGGCTGATAGGTTTCCCTCATTTAAATATGGCACAGATGCATTTTTAAGAACCCATTCCACCTACAGGGAGTGGAATTGACACACTCGTGCCTGAACGCTTGTTTGATACACCGATGCTCTGTGGAGCTTGGCCAGGCTGTTTTTCAACTCACCCTAGGGCATTTCCTGTTTCTCTCCTTGGTTCTATTTTAGACTCCTACTTTACATACTACCTGCAACTGAGGCCAGAAATTATCTTCCCCAGAGAGAAAACTAAGAATATTTCTCTTCTGCAAAGTTTTAAGATCCTTCTCCCTTCCCCTTCATAACCAGACGTATGCAATGTCCCCATTTGCCTGAAAGATATTTATAGCTTTGCCTGCTGCTTACCTTCCATACTGCAACCACTGGGTCAGCTATCTCTTTAGTCAAAATCTTTTTGGTTTAGAATGGATACAGGTATATGTATGGCTGAGTCTGGGCTTTCCCGGTGTCTCAACCTGCAATGAGGGAGCCACAGGAGATACAGGTTCGATCCCCAAGTCTACATGTGGCATTTGATTAACACAGCAGCCCAGTGAAGTGCCTACCACTATTACGTCCGCTTTACAGTTAGGAAAAAGGAAGCTTGAAGAAGTGGAGGGACTGCCAAGGTCATACAGGTTTGACTCTAGAAAGTCAGATTCTGAAGTCTGTCATAAAAATGAATGCTAGTGTCTCCTACAAAATTCTTATGTTGAAACCTCGTCCCTGGTGTGAAGGTATTTGAAGGTGCGCCGTTGGGAGGTGATTAGATCATGACGGCAGAGCCCTCGTGAATGGAATTAGTGTCTGTATAAAAGAAACCTGAGAACGCACTCGTGACCCTTTAGACAGGTGAGGACTTGGCTAAAAAGATGGCCTCGTGTGAATCGGGAAGCAGGCTCTCGCTGGACCCCGAGTGTTCAGACATCTTGATCTTGGACTCCCCAGCCTCCAGAACCGTGAGAAGTAACTTTCTGTTGTTTAGAAGCTACCCGGTTTGTGGCATTTTGTTGTGTTAACCCCGTCAGCCTAAGACAGAGCCCGAGCTCTAAACCACCTGGTGATGAGATGTGAGTCTCTTTGGGTCTTCGTGTTTTCCCATGCAAAATCATTCAGTTAACCTGAGGTTTCTCAATCATAGCACTATGGATATTTTGGGCAGATAATTCTTTGTTATGGTATTTATCTTGTATATTGTTAGACGTTTAGCAGTATTCTTGGCTTGTCCCCACCAGATGCCAACAACTCCCCACCTCCCTCACCCAGTTGTGATGAAGAGAAATGTCTCCAGGCTTTGCTGAACGTCCTAGCCAGGGCGAGTTGGAGGGTGGTGCAAAACTGCCCCTGGCTGAGAACCACTGGCCTCAATCATTTCCATGGTACTTTCCAGAATCAACAGTCTATAGTTCATTGTGTGTTTCTCTGGTTTCCCTTTCTTAGTTCCTCTCCTACTTTTGTGTTCTTGTTTATCTTTCTGTAAGTCAGGGATAATTAAAGTGCCCACCTTCACATATAGTTGTTTGGAGGATGAAATGCTGTAATGGTGCTAGGCCCTAAGGACAGTCTTTGGCACATTTAAGTGCTTGGAGAAACCATCTGTGTTGTTAAAAGCCTTGTCCCTATGAGCAGATTAACCCTATCTCCATCTTGTTAGAGACAAGCTCTGTCCCAGCTCACTGTGAGGCTAGAGGAGAGAGGAACACAGCCACTCTGGAGGCCTAAAGGAAGCCCTCCTCTGTCCTCTTGGTCTACAGTCCATTTGCAGTGTTGCAGGTGAGAGTTTCTTGTGTTTTGGGGGGAATAAGAGCAGACTTTAAGTGGAGTCGATTAATTGTAGCGAGTCACTCCTTTCAGTCAGATTTAGGTAATGGCTTATCTCACATGACCAACCCTGCTGTTGGTCATCTTCACTAGGAGAACCCTCTGCTGCTTTCCATCTGTGAATTCTGAAGAGAGGCTGATAGGTTTCCCTCATTTAAATATGGCACAGATGCATTTTTAAGAACCCATTCCACCTACAGGGAGTGGAATTGACACACTCGTGCCTGAACGCTTGTTTGATACACCGATGCTCTGTGGAGCTTGGCCAGGCTGTTTTTCAACTCACCCTAGGGCATTTCCTGTTTCTCTCCTTGGTTCTATTTTAGACTCCTACTTTACATACTACCTGCAACTGAGGCCAGAAATTATCTTCCCCAGAGAGAAAACTAAGAATATTTCTCTTCTGCAAAGTTTTAAGATCCTTCTCCCTTCCCCTTCATAACCAGACGTTGCAATGTCCCCATTTGCCTGAAAGATATTTATAGCTTTGCCTGCTGCTTACCTTCCATACTGCAACCACTGGGTCAGCTATCTCTTTAGTCAAAATCTTTTTGGTTTAGAATGGATACAGGTATATGTATGGCTGAGTCTGGGCTTTCCCGGTGTCTCAACCTGCAATGAGGGAGCCACAGGAGATACAGGTTCGATCCCCAAGTTGGGAAAAATCCCTGGAGGAGGGCATGGGAACACACTGCAGTATTCTTGCTTGGAGAATCCCATGGACAGAGGAGCCTGGCGGGCTGCAATCCGTGGGGTTGTAGAGTCAGGCACAACTGAAGTGACTGAGCCCACACATGGCTGAATTCCTTTGCTGTCCACCTGAAACTGTCATAGTGTTGCTAATTAGCTTTACTCCAATATAGAAGAAAAAGTTAAAAAAAAGAAGGGAAAAAGTCTTTTTTGGGGAATGAGGCCTCTTGAGTGGTTGAACTGGGCCAAAAGCCTCCTTTGAAGCCATAGTTTCACTTGCCTGTTGAGCTTTTGAGGTGCTGCTTCAGGAAACGGCATCGGGTACCTTCTACCTTTCTTGCAATATCTTGCCGCCTCGCACCCTTTACAGTTTCTGTTCTGTCCTCTGCAGTGGTCTCATTCTTTCCTTCTCACCCTCGTACTATCTTCATTTACCATCCAGAGGAGGAAGAGGCAGAGAAGTGTGTTTCCTACTGCCTTCTTGTCCAGAGGAAACTTGTAGGCAAAGGCACTTCTCACAAAGATTTACTCCACAGACGATCGATCGTTGGATATTGTCACAGGATTGAGTATTGGTGGGGGTGAATATCAAGTCTGCTGGGTTAAATATTAGTGATTAAAAAAATTAGAGCATTTCTCAGACTTTTGAACATGATAATATGAATTGTGAATTTTTAAGAAGAAAGATGACAAGTTCAAGTTTCTCAAATTTATTGCACATCCCTCCTTTTTCAGCAGAGGATCTTCCAGGTTTTGGTGCAACACATTTTGGGAAGCACTGTCCAGGATATTTTACTTGTTTTCTAAATGCTCCTTGAAGTTCTATATTTTTGATATTTTAAAACCAAAATTTTCTTGCTTTTTAATCAAACAATGGGCCTTCTGATGGCTAGAAAGATCATGAATTTACAAAACCACAAAAAGCATAGCCTAAGTAGGGTTCCTTCTTGAAAAGCGTTTAGGACACAATGCTTTGCATTCCTGATGTAATAAATGAGATGCACTTAATGCGGGTACACCTGCGGAAAACACTTTACTTCCTTAATGATGACTTTAAAAAGGCAAGCGCAGTGCTGAATCACTCATCTCTCACTGTGTCTGGTGTAGACACAGCTTGCCAGGCACTGTGAGTTAGAGAGTTCCCCTGTACCCACAGTTTTGCTCTCTGTGGTTTTAGTTACCTGTGGCCTACTGCCTTCTAAAGTTATTAAATGAGAAATTTCAGAAATAAGTCATAAGTTTTAAATTGCGTGACGTCCTGAGCAGCCTGATGAACTGTCCCTCAGTCCTGGTCAGTCCTGCCCAGGACATGAATGCTCTTTCTGTCCAGAGCATCCTGCTTATTATTCACTTAGTAGCCATCTCAGCTATCAGACTGACTGTCGTGGGTACCATAGTGCTTGTGTTCAGGTAACTCTCATTTTATTTAATAATGGCATCAAAGCACACCGGTTCGATCCTTGCCTTGGGAAGATCCCCTGGGGAGGGCATGACAACCCACTCCAGTATTCCTGCCTGGAAGATTCCATGGACAGAGGAGCCTGACGAGCTACAGTCCATAGGGTTACAAAGAGCTGGACACAACTGAAGCGACTTAGCACCAAAGTGCCACGAGTAGTGGTGCTGGCATTTGAGATGTTCTGTTACTGTGCCTATAAATGAAACCTTACCACTGGTATGTATGTATAGCAAAAACTGTGTGTGTATAGGGTTCAGTGCTATTTGCAGATTCAAGCATCCATTGAAGATCTTGGAGAGTATCCCCTGTGCAGAAGGAGAGTTATTGTAGTGTCATTTAGGGTAATAAGACTATGTATATATGTATTTTTTTAAATCTGATTTAGGGTAATGTAAACCACAAGTTCAATCTCACATCCAGTTCAGCTTTCTCCCTTCTCTCCAGCAGGCTGGAGTGTGGCTTGGGGACCTCTAATGGGGCATGTGGTGTGATTGTTCTTCTTTGCTATCTCCTGTTCTATTATTTCTCTTGTGTATCCTTCTAAGTCTCATAGATTTGGAAGAAAGAGAAAGAAGATTGGAGGAAAAAAAAAGGCACAGGTCTTTTGCTTTGTCTTGTTGCTGCTTGCATATTGCTTATTGTTGTTTATGCTTTCCACAGTGGGTGTCTAAACGCTGGCTCTTTTTGTCTTGGGCCTTGATGGATATTGTGCAGGCTGACAGGACCACCACAGTGCACCCAGTAAGGGCAGTGCACTTTCTAACGGATTTCCTGTATCGTCTGCTACTGCCGGTGGTGGACCCGAATTGTGGACTGCTGGCCAGAGTACTTGAAAGGTGGCCCATTTATCTTCCAAGGCATCCACTTAGTTCTCAAGAAACTGATGCAGCCTTCCTGGGCAATCTGTCTTTGCTATGCCATCAAGGCTTCTCCAGCCTGACTCCTACCTTCAGAATTCTGCAGATGAGAGGCAGATCTACAGTGGATATGAAGGTTCAGTGGACACATGTCAACGTCTCATGGAAACTTCTTGATCCCCCTCATTCAGGCGGCTGCGTTGGCTTAGTTCTGCAAGTGTCTGCAGCTCAGCTAACATCTAGGTGGCCTGAGCAAGGCCAGCCTCCTTTCACACAAGGCTGTCACTCTGTGGACACTTTTTTGGACACTGTTTTAAATTTCTGATGGAGGAGGCACTGTCTATCCTCTCCAAATAGAGGAGGGACAAACAATCCATTGCACTTTCACCTCAGGAAAATCTCCTACAAATTCCTATTGCCTCTTGGAATTTCTTGTTTTCCCTTATTTAGACTATTAGGTAGGTATTAGGATTAATAATCTTTGGGAAAGTTCTATTATTTTTATTATGGTAAAACTAGCCTTCTTTTTTTAAGGAAGTGAGGCATGAATCTTTATTATATAGTTTATTTTGTTACAAACTTACATAATTTAAATTTGAAAGGTGGTTATATATAATTATCAGCTCATAAAATTCCTGAAATGTTAACAGTTGGCTCTTATGAGCTTGTGAGCTGGCTTTAGCATACCACTGCCAAAGTGATTTTTTAAATTAATTTTTATTGGAATATAGTTGATTTGCAATGTTATGTTTCTGCTGTACAGCAAAGTGAGTTGGTTATACATACACATATATCCACTCTTTTTAGATTCTAGCCCCATATAGGTTATTACAGACTATTGGATAGAGTTCCCTGTGCTATACAGTAGGTTTTTATTAGTTATCTATTTTATATAGTGTGTGAAATTATTTTTTTCTTAGTGTTAACTTACAGTCTATTGAATTGCAATAGACAACAGGAAAAGACTGATTTAATTTCTCAATGCAAATATTCTTTATAATATTTCCTTTTGTTTGTGTTAAATAATTTCTAAAACAATTCCCATTGTCTGAAAGTCTTTTGTTTTTAGAGTTATTGCAGTGTGAATACTGCCTCATTCCAATGCTCTTTTCCTGTACTCTCTTCCCAGGAGAGGCACAGCTAGGTTAAAGGGCATTAAGGACTCCCCAGCTCTTGCTTCTTGATGGCCAAAGCACAGAGTAAATGACTGCTAAGTGCTTAGAAGGGAGTTTATTAAACTTTTGAATAACACCACATGTGCATGCACAGGAGCTAGAATAGCAAGCACTTAGTGGACTTTATAGTTCAGGAAATGAAATGGTCTAATTAAGCAATTCTAGGTAATCATTTTTAATTTTAGCTACCTGGAGTTGTATTCTCACTGGAAAAGACCCTGATGCTGGGAGGGATTAAGGGCAGGAGGAGAAGGGGGACGACAGAGGATGAGATGGCTGGATGGCATCTGACTCGATCGACGTGAGTCTGAGTGAACTTCAGGAGTTGGTGATGGACAGGGAGGCCTGGCATGCTGCGGTTCATGGGGTCGCAGAGTTGGACACAACTGAGCGACTGAATTGAACTGAGAGCTGTATCATCACGCCAGTTCTGCGGCCTGGTTGGGCTGGTTTCCCATGGAGTATTAGTCTCTTGGTCACGTTCTGCTCTTTACCACCCCATGCGCTGTAGCCTGCCAGGCACCACTGTCCATGGGATTCTCCAGGCCAGATACTGGAGTGGAGCCTTTCCCTTCTCCAGGGGATCTTCCTGACCCAGCGATCAAACCCGGGTCTCCTGCACTGCAGGCAGATTCTTTACCTCTGAGCCACCAGGGAGGCTCATGTTTGCTTGGTCTCAGGTAGTATCATTTTCTGCTGGCTTCTCCAACGGTGAGTCACTCCCTTACTTCTCCCCACTCCCCAGCTGCCTCTTTGGGCAACATCAAACTGTTGATTTTAACACATTTGGTTAGCACTTAGCTGTGCCCAGGGAACTCTGGGTTAACTTCTAAAATGTGTTTATGATGCAAAGGTATATTTTGTAAGCCTTTCACCCAGGGGAGGAATAAAAAGGTATAGAGGTTTGAGGTTTTAAATAGTCGCCATCCCAGAAAAGCACAGAAACCAGACAAATAAGTAACCCAGGAGTCCAAAGGAACCCAAAGCCCCCAGCTCTGCTTCCTCTTGAGTTGGGGGCTAGCACTGTTCTGCCTTCTCTCAGGCTGGGCTATCTACTGGGAAAGCAGCACAAATAGCTGTCAGGCAGGAACCCCTGAAGTGGACAGCGCGAGAAGCTCCTTTTATGAAGGCACTGATTTTCAAGTGTTCCAATCTCCTGGAGGTATGTTGTCATTTCTGAAGCATTCACAACATGCAGTGGTAAGAAAGAGAGCCTTTGTTTGCTCTGTTTAAGGAGGAAAATTGAGATGCAGCTGGGAGAAGCAGGAAGCATCCAGTCAGCAAGATAGCAGGGAGAATTTATATTACATGGCAGCCTGTGGATGTGTTTGCTTTAGGACAGACCCAGTGCTGCCTAAGCAAGGCAGGATGTAAATGATTTTTTAAAAAACAAGTGTTCACCCATGTTTTGACTTGAGGTGGTGCCCTGTGAACCTGGGTATTCAGGAAACACCCTGAATGATGGGGGCTCTAGTCCAGAGCTTGCTACAGAGCAACCTCTTACTTCAGTTCTTTGACTGTCTTGCTTGCTATTTTGTAGCATTCCCAACTTGGCTTACAAGGAGCATAATAAAGTACATGTGCTGTGCTCAGTTGCATCTGACTCTTTGTGACCCCATGGACTGTAGCTTGCCAGGCTTCTCTGTCCATGGGATTTCCCGGCAAGAATACTGAAGTGGGTTGCCATTCCCTCCTCCAGGGGATCTTCCCGACCCAGGGATCAAACTCACATCTATTGCAGCTCCTGTATTGGCAGTTGGATTCTTTACCACCTAGTACATAATGATAGAAAAGCTATTCCATTATCCTGACTGCAGTGCCTGCCACTTGTAGCAGGATATAAGGAAAATTCATAGGATTCTATTATACCCAGTGAACCACTTCATCCCTGATCATCAGATGTCAATGACATTCAAGAGGCCTGCAGAGCTCTGTGAGTTCCTAGTAAAATCCAGCACACTTTGCCTCAGCTGCATAGCTGCCTCACCTCTCCCGAAGTGTGTCAGCTTGTGTCTTCCTGGAAGCAGACTCCAAGGCAGAGTCACAAGTGTGAGAGATTTATTGTGGAAGATGTCCATGGGAGATGATGGGAAAATAGGCAGACACAGGCAAGGAAAACCTCAGACCTAGAAACAGTTTTGACATCTGTAGGAAAAGAGAGGGATGGAAGGAGATTGGCAGGGAGAGCCTCAGACTGTAGGGTGGCCCTGAGATGGTCTTGTCAAGGGCAGTATGGGGACCTAGACAGAGAAATCCTGCAGTTGACAGGAATGGTCTTTTCCCTAGCGCTTCCCCCTTGCTTGGTCTGGCTGGGAGGAATCCGGCAAAAGTGTGGTCTTGAGGTGAACACTGCAGTGGGTCACTAAGTCGAGGCAGCTGGTGGTTGTGAGTTAAAATAAGATTCTCTTGAGAAGGGGGGGTCAGAGCAGCTGGCACCCCACACTGCCATCCATGACCCCGTCCACTACTCTACCAGGAGGAATTTAAAAGGGACCCTAACGTTAGAATCCACATTCTATCAGACCTAATCATATTATGTTTATAGTCCTGTTTGCCTCATACACAGTCAAAAGCTTAAGCTTCAGGAAAGCTATTGTTATTTCTTTGAGGTACAGTACCACGGATGTTTAATGTTATGTAAGTTTCAGGTGCATAGCATAGCGATTCACAGTTTTTAAAAGTTACATTCCATTAACAGTTATTATAAAATATTGGCTGTACTTTCTGTATTGTACAATCTATCCTTATAGCTTGCTTATTTTTTACATAGTAGTTTGTAACTCTTAATGCTGTGCCCCTATATTAACCCTCCCTTCTTCCTTCCGTCTTTCCACAGGTAACCACTAGTTTGTTCTCTGTGTCTGTGAGCCTGTTTTTTTTTTCTGTTATATTCTCTATGGTTTGTTTTATTTTTTTAGATTATATATATGCATGATATCGTACAGTATTTGTCTTCTCTGTCTGACTGATTTCACTAAGCATGATACCTTCCAAGTTCATCCATGTTGTAACAAATGGCAAAACTTTCATTCTTTTTTATAGCTGAGTACTGCTCCATTGTGTGTGTTAAGTATGCATGTGTATATATCACATCCTCTGTTGCCCACGTGTAGCACCCATATGACATTCTTTTTTACTTATTTATTATTTTTAAACTTTACATTTTGTCTTGGGTATAGTCAATTAATAGTGTTGTAACAGTTTCAGGTTAACAGAGAAGGAACTCAGCCATACATATTCATGTATCCATTTTCTCTCAAACTCCTCTAGCATCCAGGCTGCCACATAACATTGAGCGGAGTTCCCTGTGCTGTACAGTAGGTCTTTGTTGGTTATCCATTTTAAATAGAGCAGTGTGAACATATTCATGTCAAAATTCCTAACTATCCTTTCCCCTTTGAAACTATTGTTCCCTGAATCTCTGTTTTGTAAGTAAGTTCATTGGTATCAGACCTTATTTTTTTGGGCTCCAAAATCACTGCAGATGGTGATTGCAGCCATGAAATTAAAAGACGCCTACTCCTTGGAAGAAAAGTTATGACCAACCTAGATAGCATATTCAAAAGCAGAGACATTACTTTGCTGACTAAGGTCCATCTAGTCAAGGCTATGGTTTTCCCAGTGGTCATGTATGGATGTGAGAGTTGGACTGTGAAGAAGGCTGAGTGCCGAAGAATTGATGGTTTTGAACTGTGGTGCTGGAGAAGACTCTTGAGAGTCCCTTGGACTGCAAGGAGATCCAACCAGTCCATTCTGAAGGAGATCAGCCCTGGGTGTTTTTTGGAAGGAATGATGCTAAAGCTGAAACTCCAGTCCTTTGGCCACCTCATGCAAAGAGTTGACTCACTGGAAAAAACTCTGATGCTGGGAGGGATTGGGGTCAGGAGGAGAAGGGCAGGACCGAGGATGAGATGGCTGGATGGCATCACCGACTCGATGGACGTGAGTCTGAGTGAACTCTGGGAGATGGTGATGGACAGAAAGGCCTGGCATGCTGCGAGTCATGGGGTCACAAAGAGTCGACTGAGCAACTGAACTCAGAACTCATTTGTATCATTTCTGTTTAGATTCCACATGTAAGGAATGTCATACAGTGTTGCATATTTGACTGTGTTGGGTCTTAGTTGCAGCCCCTGGGATCTCTAGTTGTGGTATGTGGGCTCAGTAGTTGTGGCTTGTGGGCTTAGCTGCCCTAACACATATGGGATCTTAGTTTCCTGAGCAGGGGTTGAATCTGCATCTCCTGCACTGGAAGGTGAATTTTTAACCACTGGGCCACCAAGGAGGTTCCCTCGTATAGCATTCTAAATATCTTAATAAGACTCTGACAGTACTCCCTGTCCACCCAAACCTTTCCACCTGCTCTCTTGACCTCTCAGAGTGTCATGAGCAAAACTGCCCACATCCTCAACTCTTTGAAGAGTGCTGTCTTCCCCTTATTCTCACAGAACCTGACTTACCCCAAAGAAACTGCTTCCTTCTCAAGTGGTGATTATTTTTTGTCTCATAAGAATATATCCTGGTTATGGAGGAGAGTGGAGTGGACTAACTGCTTGCCTGTTATTTCTTTCTAAAACACATTCTCCCTCCTTCCTTTCTCAATGTAATATCTCCTTTAAAGCAGTGGTTCCCAACCTTTTTAGCACCAGGGACTGGTTTCCTGGAAGACAGTTTTTCCTGGCTCCCCATGGGGAGCGGCTCTGAATATAGACGAAGCTTCGCTTAGTTGCCCACTGCTCACCTCCTGTGGTGTGGCCTGGTTCCTAACAGGTCATGGACCAGCAGTGGTCCGTGGCTCAGGAGGTTGGTACTCCTCCTTTAAAGACACCATCAAATGATACTCCATACTCACTTCTTTGTTATTATCATCTCTCAATCCAAGGTCACTCTCCTCATTCATAGAAGATTCAGTGCTGTCTTCTAAAAACTACCTCTGTTTTTACTTTTTTTTTTTTTTTTAAACTGGCTGATCAGTTTTCTGGCTGATCAGGTGGATGAATTATTCCTGCTTCAAGCTAGGGTCAACCTCTCTACTTGGCACTTGATCCTTCCCCTGTCTATTCAGGGACATGACTCTTAAAATTATCTTTTTTGCATTCAAACTCTGCCCACTTACCACTGGATTATTCCTATCAGATGGGAAATTTTTAAATTACATAATAGTAATAAAATAATTATTTTTTATTCTAAAATAAAGCCCCTGTCTTGACTTAACATTTGCCCTAGTTGTCACCCCATCTATTGCTCTCCTTTAAAGCAAAATGCCTCATTTATACCTTGATGTCCTCACATCTCTCAACATTTCATGTTTTTTATGCCCTTCTCTTTTCAACATTTCCTTCACTTAGGTTCAGAATCACCATACTCACTGGCTGCTCCTGCTCCTTCACTTTTTGTGGCTTCTCCTCCATTTCATCTCCTTGGCTTTATTGAGATATAATTGAAAAATAACATTGAGAAAAATAATATTCATCTTAAGTTTAAGGTGTACAACATGATGATGTGATATACATGTATATTGCAAAATGGTTCCCACAGTAAGATTAATTAACACATTCATCACTTTATGCAGTTACCATTTTTTTGGTGTGTGTGATTAGTATATTTTAGATCTGCTCTCTTAGCAAAGGTGACATGTATGATAAAGGCCTGGCATGCTGCGAGTCATGGGGTCACAAAGAGTCGACTGAGCAACTGAACTCAGAACTCATTTGTATCATTTCTGTTTAGATTCCACATGTAAGGAATGTCATACAGTGTTGCATATTTGACTGTGTTGGGTCTTAGTTGCAGCCCCTGGGATCTCTAGTTGTGGTATGTGGGCTCAGTAGTTGTGGCTTGTGGGCTTAGCTGCCCTAACACATATGGGATCTTAGTTTCCTGAGCAGGGGTTGAATCTGCATCTCCTGCACTGGAAGGTGAATTTTTAACCACTGGGCCACCAAGGAGGTTCCCTCGTATAGCATTCTAAATATCTTAATAAGACTCTGACAGTACTCCCTGTCCACCCAAACCTTTCCACCTGCTCTCTTGACCTCTCAGAGTGTCATGAGCAAAACTGCCCACATCCTCAACTCTTTGAAGAGTGCTGTCTTCCCCTTATTCTCACAGAACCTGACTTACCCCAAAGAAACTGCTTCCTTCTCAAGTGGTGATTATTTTTTGTCTCATAAGAATATATCCTGGTTATGGAGGAGAGTGGAGTGGACTAACTGCTTGCCTGTTATTTCTTTCTAAAACACATTCTCCCTCCTTCCTTTCTCAATGTAATATCTCCTTTAAAGCAGTGGTTCCCAACCTTTTTAGCACCAGGGACTGGTTTCCTGGAAGACAGTTTTTCCTGGCTCCCCATGGGGAGCGGCTCTGAATATAGACGAAGCTTCGCTTAGTTGCCCACTGCTCACCTCCTGTGGTGTGGCCTGGTTCCTAACAGGTCATGGACCAGCAGTGGTCCGTGGCTCAGGAGGTTGGTACTCCTCCTTTAAAGACACCATCAAATGATACTCCATACTCACTTCTTTGTTATTATCATCTCTCAATCCAAGGTCACTCTCCTCATTCATAGAAGATTCAGTGCTGTCTTCTAAAAACTACCTCTGTTTTTACTTTTTTTTTTTTTTTAAACTGGCTGATCAGTTTTCTGGCTGATCAGGTGGATGAATTATTCCTGCTTCAAGCTAGGGTCAACCTCTCTACTTGGCACTTGATCCTTCCCCTGTCTATTCAGGGACATGACTCTTAAAATTATCTTTTTTGCATTCAAACTCTGCCCACTTACCACTGGATTATTCCTATCAGATGGGAAATTTTTAAATTACATAATAGTAATAAAATAATTATTTTTTATTCTAAAATAAAGCCCCTGTCTTGACTTAACATTTGCCCTAGTTGTCACCCCATCTATTGCTCTCCTTTAAAGCAAAATGCCTCATTTATACCTTGATGTCCTCACATCTCTCAACATTTCATGTTTTTTATGCCCTTCTCTTTTCAACATTTCCTTCACTTAGGTTCAGAATCACCATACTCACTGGCTGCTCCTGCTCCTTCACTTTTTGTGGCTTCTCCTCCATTTCATCTCCTTGGCTTTATTGAGATATAATTGAAAAATAACATTGAGAAAAATAATATTCATCTTAAGTTTAAGGTGTACAACATGATGATGTGATATACATGTATATTGCAAAATGGTTCCCACAGTAAGATTAATTAACACATTCATCACTTTATGCAGTTACCATTTTTTTGGTGTGTGTGATTAGTATATTTTAGATCTGCTCTCTTAGCAAAGGTGACATGTATGATACAGTGTTGTTAACTAAATTCATGGTGCTGTGTAGTAGATTCCCAGAATTTATTCATCTTATAAATGAAAGTTTGTATCTTCTGACCAAGTTCTCCCAATTTCTTCCACACTGGAGCTCCTGGCAATTGCCAATCTATTTCTTTGAATTTGACTTTTTTTACATTCCACGTATAAGTGAGATCATGCAGTGTTTATCTTCCTTTGTCTGACTTATTTCATTCAGCATAATGCCCTCAAGATTCACCCATGTTGCAAATGGCAGGATTTTCTTCTTGTTATAGCTGAATAGTATCCCACTGTATGCATAGTTGGCCCTCTGTGTCGTGGCAGCCACATTCAAATATTCAACCAATCAGATCTAAATATATTTTTTGTAATTCCAGAAAGTTCCAGAAAGGAAAACTTGAATTTTCCAGCAAACTATCTGCATAGCATTAACACTGATTTGTGTTTTTACAGAGCATTTATAAGTAATATAGAGATGCTTTAAAGCAGGAGTCCCCAGCCTCCAGGCCGCAGACCAGTACCTGACCTCAGATCGGTGATGGCTGTAAATTAGAAATAAGGTACATAATAAGTGTAATGTACTGAAACCATCCTGAAACCATCCTCCTCCCCAGGTCTGTGGGAATAGTGTCTTGCATGAAATTGGTCCCTGGTTGGGGACCACTGATTTAAAGTATACATGAGGATGTGTACAGGTTATTTGCAAATACTATGCCATTTTATATAAGGGACTTGAGCATTCTCAGATTTTGGTATCTATCAGTTCAGTTCAGTCTCAGTCATGTCCAATTCTGTGACCCTATGGACTGCAGGGTTCCTTGTCCATCACCAGCTCTTGGAGCTTGCTCAAACTCATGTCGATCAAGTCAGTGATACCATCCAACTATCTCATCCTATGTCATCCCCTTCTCCTCCTCCCTTCAATCTTTCCCAGCATCAGTGCCTTTTCCAATGAATCTATGGAAATCCTGAAACCAGTTCCCAACAAATACCAAAGGAATGACTATAAATCCTCCTTCATTTTTTGAACTTTGAATTCTAGCATGCCTTAGGATTCAGACACTCATATTTCTCTATTTACACCAACCCCTTAGCTGATTTCCTGTAGATTCTTCACTGATCACTACATTCCTACATACAACTGCCTAATGACAGTTCACCAAGTGCATATGAAACTAACCACAGCCAAATAGCACCATTGGTTTTCTTTTATCTTAGCATGTGCACATGTAGATGCATATATACACTCTTGCATTCTGTCTTCACTTCAGAAATGGCACATATTCCCCCAGTTGCTAAGACCAGAAGCCATGGGATGTGTTTAATTCCTCTCTCTCCTCACAAACCATATCCCTTTGCTCTGTCAATAAATCCCATTAGATCTAGCTTCATATCATATCCTGAAGGTGATATCTTTTAGCCATCACCACTAATAGCATCCTGTTAATGCTCACCATCACTTCTCTTCTATGATTGCAGTGATTTCCTCAGTGGTTTTTCCTTTCTAATTTTTCCTCACTGCTCTTTGTTCTCAACATCATAGATTTTATGGAAATAAGATCACGTCATATGCCTTTGAGGATGGCCGTAATCACTCTGGATATTTTTGTTTAATTGATAGAGAAGAGTATTACATTTAATAAAAGCTTGCATTGAACTTTTCATTGTTTCTTCATTTTCATATGTCTGCACCTCCATCCACATACAGTCTCTAAAGCCTGACAGATCTTCCCACCACTATACCCACTCAGCCTTCACTTGGCCTTTCAGAACTCTGGCAAGAAATAACTCCTCTAAGTCTAATATGATTCTCCTAGGCAGAGTTGGTTGTTGGATCACTTGTGTCTCACTATAAATGATTTTCATGTCTTCATGGGATTTGCCCCACTCTTTTATCAACACATTTTATCTGTCATTTAGCTTCCATTGCGCTACTGGCTATTTATATCCCTAATACTTTGGCCACCTGATGCAAAGAGTTGACTCATTGGAAAAGACTCTGATGCTGGGAAGGATTGGGGGCAGGAGGAGAAGGGGATGACAGAGGATGAGATGGCTGGATGACATCACCGACTTGATGGACATGAGTTTGGGTGAACTCTGGGAGTTGGTAATGGACAGGGAGGCCTGGCATGCTGCAATTCATGGGGTCGCAAAGAGTAGGACATGACTGAGTGACTGAACTGAACTTAACATGGTGTGGCACAAAGTCATAGTAGGATACAGCATGTGTGTGAAGAGTAGTTAAGCAATGTGGTGTACAAATTTATGCTTTGTTGTAGGGAGAATATGATCAGTCAGCATGATGTTGAATCTTTTCCTAAAAAGAAGAACAAAACCAGTCCATTTAGGACAAATTACTCAGAGTACCAAAGACTGTTGTCTCTTCATTAATGAAAGGAAAACATACCCATGATGTCTAATCAAAGAGAATGTAACTGGGTTTTCCTTATGAGAAAATTCTAAAGTTAGTCATGTATGCCTTGGTTATAAAGAAATAACTAGAACTTTTCTAGCCTTTGAAATGAAGGCTATGAATCTGTTTGTTGACTTTAAACAGATACTTTCTTATGTTCTGTGGCTCCGTGAATAACTTCTGTCTTGGTTTAGGGTAAAAGTAAACCAAAAAGCAAAAACTGTATGTTTGAAACAACCTTTCATTTCAAAATTATTGCTGAACTATAGACTCATTTTCCATTCATTTTCAAAAAACAATGTCTGCTCTGTGTAGTAAATAGTATTTTAATCTTTTCTGCACAAGTGTGAGTGGTGTGCACACTAAGGGGTAATTCTGTTGGAATAGACTTTTAAATTCAATTCAGCACTTTTATCGAGAATGGAGAAGCTTAAAAATTAAGCCAGCAGGCATCCAAAGCCTGAGAGAACACTACTGGATGCATTCTTAATTAGAGCCAATAAAGTGTGTTTTTAGGGAAAGCTTTCCCACCGAAAGCTCAATGGCAGAACTCAGAAGAAGCAAACAAATTAAATTCTTTATATTAACTGTTTGGCACACTGCTTCTCAATGAGTTATTTAGCTCAACATGATAGATGAAAAAATTTCACTTTCAAAACTTCAAATAACCTGAAGATAAAGTACCAACTACTTGTACATTTTCCCCAAATACACAACAATCCATACTAATTTCAAGTCTTCCTAGGATACTAGAAGAAAAGAGAATGCTGGAATTGATGAGTTGAATGATGGATGAAGCCTCAAGAATGTTAGATTTTGTTTTCATCACTGATTTTTTCTTTTTTTTAAAGAAACTCAGCATATTTATGTTATGACTTGGATTATTTGTAGACACATGTATAACCCCCATGCAAATGCATAGGTATTATTCATAAGAGGTATGTGGAGCTTCTGAGAGATGTTGAGTACTGTATTTCAAGTATGGTGTAATAAGTAGCATTTTAGTCTTTTTTGAAGATATATGAGTGGTGTACACAGCACAGTAAACTGCTTACCAGAAAGTTAATCTGAGAATTTATGTTCCTCAGTTTGCAACTAATAAAAATACATGTACCTAATGAATTAAATGTAAAATCTTATAGACCACTGTGTGATTAATATTTTACAATATTTTAAGTGTAGAAAGTTTATTCAGAAATAGATTGAATTGACATTCACTAGACTGTGAGTTTCTGAGGGCTTGTGCTTTATCTCACCCATACATTGACTGATTCATTTATTTATCCAACAAATGATTTTTAAAAATCTTATTTCTGAATTCCCAATACCTTGCACAGAGTTTTGCATGTAATAGGTGCTCTCCTGTGTTGCTGAACATATGAATGAATGAATAAGTACTAGTCACTCAGAAAGACTTGGGCTTTTGTGATGACAGAGATGGTAAAGAATCTGCTTGCAATGCAGGAGACTCAGCTTCAGTTCTTGGGTTGGGAAGATCAGGAATGGCTGCCCACTCTCCAAGATCAATTCTTGCCTGGAGAATTCCATGGACAGAGGAGCCTGACAGGCTGTGGAGTCACAAAGAATCGGACATGACTGAGCAACTAGGACTTTATCTAGATTTTCTTTCCTCTTAAAAAGCTTCCTCAACTTCCTTTAGGAGAATACATGAGAAAATTATTTTACTATGCCTCTGCTCCTAGCATAGTACTTTCCACTTCAATGACACTAAATAAATACTTGGGAGAAAAACTCAAAACTATAAGAGATGGAAATATTTAGAAAGGAGAAAGCTTAGGTTCAACAACTAGGAGGTCTTCAAATATTTAGGTCTCCCATTGCCTTTGGGAGAAAGATTAGACTTTATATTGTTGAACGTGCTTTAATGAGGACCAGCTGTTACTAAACCAAACTTGCATCCACTTGTCCATGTGCAGTAAGCCAGCCTGCTGGTACTATGTTGTGTTGAAGGAAAGGGCAGCATTTATTGCAAGAGCCAAACAAAGAATCCGGGTAGCTAGTGTTTAAAAAGCCTGAATCTTACTCTGAGTTTTGCTTTGTTCCATTTAAAGTTATTATGCATACACGACAGGACTTTTGTGACAATCAGGTGAGACAATTTAAATTGAGTGTGCTATTTGGAATTATAAGTATGCTAATGAAAATGGTGACTAATGTTATCCCACCCCCAGGGGATATTGCTTTATTTATTTGTTTAATTTTGTTACTGAACCAAACTTGAGTCCATTTGCCTGTGCAAGTAAACCAATCTACTGACACCAGGGTTGTGGTGAAGGAAAGCATAGCATTTATTGCAGGGGCCAAGCAAGGAGCCCAGGGCAACTATTGCCTCAAAAGCCTGAACTCCCTGAAGGTTTTCAGGGAAAGGTTTTTAAAGACAGGGTTAGAGAAGGGGGTTGTGGGGTATGTGATATTCATAAATATTCTTCCGATTGGTTAGTAGTAAGGTAATCAGGAGTTAACATCATCAACCTTCTGGTTTCAAACAGTCCAGGATCTGTGTGCTTGTGGGGAGCACAGTTGACTTCTTAAGATGTGGTTCAGAATATTATTTATATCCCTTGAGGAGGAACTAAAGGTTCTTGACTTTGTTTAATGGCTAAATTATTATTATTGTGTCTTGCTTGACTCTCCTTTTCTGAATTTCCTCACATCTCTGATTAAATTTACTCTTCGTAAATCAAAGAAGGCTCTAGGAGGCCAAGCTTTTTCAATAGACAAGAGGCAGGCAGAAGACATAGGGTGAGAGGTCTGTGCTGGGAAGGCCCCATAGAGCTGCTTGGTTGCACAATGAATGAGAAGCTCCAGGAAGATTTTAGTTTATGATCTAAGAAGGTCCAGAACTGCTCTGGGATATATCAATTTCAATTTTTTTCTCTTTCTTTTTTAAATTATGAAAGTATGATAACACATTTACAGGAGACTTGGAAAATACAGAACAAAGTTACATATAGTCCTACCATATATTAAAATTATTTTTTAAGTAGATAAATTGAGGTTTCTAGTTGGAGTTTCAATATCAAACTCTCAAAAATTAATAGAAAAAATATACAGAAAAGTAGGAGGATATAGTAGACATGAAAATCACCAAGAACCAGTTCAACATAATTAATATTTATACAATTTTCACACAATAGTAGGATATAGATTTTATTCCAGTTCCTATAGACTGTAAGCCAAGAGGCACTGGAACATATCCAGGGCCATAAAACAAAGTACAAAATTTTCATGATCTAAAAGTGTGAAATCCTGTAGAGCCTGTCCTCTTACCACTTAAAATTATGTTAAAAATAAATATCAAAGGATATTGGAAAATAACCCACATATTTTCAAGTGCAATGTGACATTTACCAAGAAACATCTTTGACTTGGGGCTTCCCTGGTGGCTCAGCTGGTAAAGAATCTGCCTGTGATGCAGGAGACCTAGGTTCAGCCCCTGGGTTGGAAAGATTCCCTGGAGAAGGGAATGGCCTAAAGAATTTCATGGACTGTATAGTCCATGGGATCTTTGATTTAGCCATTGAAAGTCTCAATGAAGTTAGAAGACAAAACACACAGAGTGTGATTGCAGAGAAAGCATTTAAATAAATTAATATCAAAATGAGAAATTAATATCAAAGATACTTAAACAATCCTATGTATTTGGAAATTGAATGTCCACTTTTAAATGATGGGTGTGGTATACATCAGTTTCTGTTCACTGGAAGAATGTAATAACAGTGGAAAATATGTGTTGAGCAAGCTGAGGAGAGCATTTCAGCCCCAGATGGATGTTTGAAGTGGATGACTAGCAAGGTTTCTTCTAACACTAGAATTCTTTGATTGAATGAAAGAACAATGTGATCCCCCACTAAGACTCCACTTGAATAAAAGCACCTGATGGTTTAAGACTGTAAGTCTTCCCATAGCCTTTCTGGAAAAATTTGTTCTATCTTCACAAATACCCAGGGAAATGCAAAGCTAGGGAGAAATAACTTGGAAAAGGCACTAACCTTCCCTGGTTTCTTCCAATACTTTAAGAAAACACTTTTGAGTGTCTTGCTTTAACCAGCTCCATGTAGTTTTAGTTCCTACTGCTACAGAAAATTTTGTGTGTGGAAGTGAGGGTTGGTGATGGTCTTAGGGGTTCTCTAAGAGTGCCCCCTTAGATTTTTAAGAGAGAAATTGGTAAAAATTAGTTTATGTTAGTCTTTCTGGTTCTATAAATGTGTAGTCATATGAGGCTAAGAGCTGTTTTATTTCCTTGATGAAAGAGTTTTCCAGATATGTCTTTTTAAGCTCATGCATATTACATGGGCAATAAAAAAAATAATTAGCTTCTATGTGACTAGAGTTAGCTTCTATGTGAATAGAGAATTCAGTCTTTTCAGCATATCAATCTAATTATGTTTTGGAGAATTTCACATGAGTTTGGGGTTAATTATTAACCAGCAGCGTAGGTCAATGCTTAATGTTTAAACTATTATTAGTTTACAAATAATTATAAGCAAAAAAAAAAAAGTTTCCTCTGATAGGCAGTGCTAAAGAAGAAGTAACATTATTATTTATAAAGTTCTATTTAAGCTCAATTTCTACATTAAATTGCCACTGAAGAATTTAAATCAACTGCATTTGTGTTTATTGCCTAGCATAAAGCATGTAAACAGAATAATAACATATGCTTCAAAGTAAGTACCTACTAATGTAATAAGTACCTGAAGAAATACCTAATTATTTTTTATGAACTTGCAATGGTACATGTGATATTTCATTATTTTATTGCTTAAAAAATCAATTATTCTTTTATTCTTAAAATGGAGAAAAGGGCCACTGATGCAGTTTCAGTGGAGACTGTTCAAAATTCTCACTGAATTATTGATGTAATGAAATCAATGAATAAAGTATCATAAAATTAGAGCTGAGGGAGCCAAGAAAAAGCAAATATAAAATACTTTCCTGGAATTCATCCAAAAGGTAGAAAATAAAGAAGATCCACACTTATGAATACAATAGGAAGAAAAGAACTGTATGAGGTCCTGTGGTTCTGAATAACACATTGCAGACAGTTTGTTACATTGCAGATAGTTTCAGTAAATATACTGAACACAACAAAATTTTAGTAATCAAAGATACATATGAACAACAGGAAATTTACTGATAGAAATCTCTTATGTTTTATCTTTCATTGGATTACACAACACTTACTGTTTTTTTAAGAGTTATATATTTTTGTCTTTATAACAAGTTAAAGATATAGGGAAAAAATTCCACAAGAGATTTGTTACTAGTTATGGTGGAGTAGCTCATTGGAGATCATTGCTATCACTAAAGACAATGAAAATGCTGAATTAAAAAAAATATTTTAAAGACATGAGAGATCTGTTAGAGTAAGCAGGTTGACAGGGGCCAAGACTGTGGGAAAAGGGTAACTGCAGAGAGGTGAGCTGAACTTCTTCAGTGTCATTAATTGTGGAGCACTTGCTGATTGTGAGTACAAGGCAAGAGGCTGTAAGAATCCATGGGTTTCCCAGGCAAAGGGGCTGTGTTGCAGGACAAAGTAACCAACAGAGGTTTGGGTTCTTATGGGATTGGAGAGGCATAATTGGAGACTTTGGGGGTCCAAATCCAGTGAAAAGGGTGGTATAGAGAATACAAACTGATTTCTTTTTCAAGATACTGATACTGGTTGAATTCTGATCAGGCCACAAAACCAAGCAGAAGGTCTCTGAAAAACCAGGCAGGTATTTCATCAGCCTCAAGATACAGATATGGATAGATTCCAGACCCACCAGGTACACCAATCTCAAATATGAAACCCTGGAGGCTTACACCCAGGAGAAGAGGTGAACTGAAGGTAAATGGAAACTTACCAGGGTGTTGCCCAATTCTGATTCAATTCAGCCTCAGAGGGAAGGGTGAACGTTTTCTGAAGGAAAATAATATATCGAGACTATATATATTTTACAGATAATACCTGACATTCAATAAAATGTTTCTAGGCATGCCAAGATACAAGGCTATAACTTAAAATGTAACTTTTTTTTAAAAAGAGTTTAACAGGTGATTTAGTTATTAGAACTAGCATAATAAAAGCGTTAAAATAACTGTAAGTAATATCCTACCAAAATAGAGGAAAATACAAATGAAATACATAAGAACATGGAGGATTTCACCAGAGTACTAGAATATACAAAAGAATAAAGTAGAAATTTTAGAGTTGAAAAATACAATAACTTAAAAAGTCAGTTAAGAGGTATTTTAAACAAAATAATGCACACAAGAGAAGATCAGGATAGTGAAAGTAGAACGAAGAAAACAAACTGAAGCTTGGAAAGAAAAAAGGCAGGGAATACAGGGGAAAAAAGCGTAAAAGACATGTTGTTCTAGTGAAAAAACTTTATGTATGTGAAATAGAAATCCTAGAAGGAGAAGGTGGAAATAATGGGGCAGGAGAGTGTTTGAAGGAAAATTACAGTTCAGCTTCTCTCAGAAATAAGTGAAGAGTTACAATTTGTTTTTTCTGTATTCATGTTTCCTTTAAAATTTAAAAGGACAAATACTTGTCTTATTATAGCAAAATTTGGTATTTTATGATGTATATCCTATTAATATGATACTGAAACTCTTGCCATATTGGCACTTAGTGGAAAAGCTAGAACAGAATGGCAAATGTTTTTACTTTTTTATTTTCTGACTTCAAAATTGTTTAAAGGTTTACAATATAAAATATATGCCATAAAATGAAAAACTGTAAGATCCCATTATATGTGTCTATGTGCATTTATATTTTTCCTATAAGAATATAATCAAATTACAGATAGTATTTTGAGTTAAACATATATCGTGGCTATCTAGTTATAGAAATCTTTCAGGTTTAATAATGGATACTTAATATTCCATAACATATTTTAACAATTTGGGTTGAAAATATTTTTCAAAATATATTTCTTCTTATGAACAAAAGGCTGTTTCTTCAAGGGAGGTGTCAATATTTCCATCTTGGTGGTGATGGTTTAGTTGCTAAATCAAGTCAGACTCTTTGTGACCCCATGGACTGTAGCCCGCCAGGCTCTTCTGTCTATGGGATTTCCCAGACAAGAATACTGGAGTGAGTAGCCATTTCCTTCTCTAGGATATGTTCCTGACCCAGGGATCAAGCCTGCATATCCTGCATTGCAGTGGCCGCCCCCACTGTGATGGGCTCTTTACTGCTGAGCCACCAGGGAAGCCCACTGTCATCTCACTGCTTCTTTTTACTTCCTCATAAATGCAATTTGGAGGTAGGTTTTCCTGGGTGGCAGTAGCACATTTAGGTTTTCTTCCATTCAAGTATATTTATGGTTTCCTTCTATATGCCAGGGACTGTGCTAGACAGTGAAAATTAGAGTAAACTGCATAGACGTATTTGCTGCCTTCAGGGAATTTAGCAGGAGCATATATGCTGGACAGGCTCCAGTGATGTACAGCAAGGTCTAGTGGAAGGAGGGAATGATGTCAGGAAGGTGTTCCCTAAAGAAGATCAGAGTATGAGTAAGTTTCCAAGTGAACAGGGACAGGGGAGAGGTCTGTGTACATGAGGAAAGATCATCAGGTTCAACAAAGGCTATTTTCCATAACCTCAAAGCTTCATACAGTAAATTTTCAAAAGGAACAATTATTCTAGAAATTTACAGTGCCAGTGTACATCTGTTGTACTTGCATAGAAAGCTTATTGACTATAGAACCTGATGAATTGTTTATATGTAATATGGATACAAGTTTCATTTAGATAAATGTATTCTTTTTTTTTTTCAGAGAATTTTGGAACATTCATTGATCAAAAGTCACAAGAACATGATGTCCTAAGGCAAAAATTTACTTGAAAGTCTAAGATAATTTGTGAAAATAAAGTTTCCAAATAGCCACTCCCTTTATTTTTAAAATTTTCTTTCTTTATTTTTGGCTGTGCTGGGTCTTTATTGCTATGTGCAGACTTTCTCTAGTTGCAGCAAGAGAGTAGACTAGACTAGACTGGACTCTTGTTGCAGGGTGCGGGCTGCTGTTTATTGTGGTGCAGGGGCTTCTCAACACAGTGGCTTCTCTTGTTGCGGAGCACGGGCTTAGTTTCTCTGAGGTGTGTGGGATCTTCCCTGATGAAGGATCGAACTTGTGTTCCTGGCATTGGCAGGCAGATTCCTTATTCACTGTGCCACCAGGGAAGTCCCTATTCCCTTATTTAAAAATGCAAAATACCATAGCCTATGAGGAAAATGAAAATGAGGAACGTTTATGAATCCAGGGTTGTTCTCCGTGTCCCATATTCTTGGGCACAGTTTGGAGGGTCGTGCACCTGACTCTGGGCTGCACACTGTGAGGGCAATGTGACCGAGGCCACACTGGGGCAGCTCCCTGAGAGCTGGTGAAGAGCTACAGTAGAGCTCAAAGCAGCCAGGACCCCAAAAGAGTGTCTAGCAGGCTTTAATGGGGAAGCGCTCCCTGCCGGGTTCCCAGACCCGAAGGAGGCAGGTCCAGGAAGTCTGCACGCCCAGACAGTGTTAGAAGTTGTTTATTTATGCACACTGCGAGGGATGGGCAGGTTAATGGATGAGGGGTTTGGATAGGTTGGCGGGAGAGGTGTCCCGGTTTGATAGGTCCTTCTACGTGGTGGAGGTGGGGCGGCTTTAGCTGACAAACTGTGCTGTCACTGGTCCCCAGGATCTGGGAGGCTCCCTCAGGTAGGGGGTAGGGAATTCCCCCGCGCTGGGGGAGAGGTGGGGCGGCTCATCATGGCAATGGGCGAAGTGTGCTGTCATTGGTCCCCGGGATCTGGGAGGATCCTTCTGTTAGGGACCTCTCGCGGGCGGGAGGGAGAGGAGGGGCGGCCCATCATGGCCCCCGGTCCGACCTTATAGGCATGACAACGCAATTCACATAACTCAATAATCTCAGGTGTTTTCTTGTTTTTTATCCAGAGGGGCAACTTGAATAATGAAATTCTTGTATCTGAAGTGCCTTCACTTGGAGGTTGGAAAGACACTAACTAGTATGGTGAACCAGAAGGTCAAACAAGCATACAGTATGGTACTCTTCAAAGTCTTGAATGGCTCAGTTCAGAAAGTGATCACAGTAATGTAATTGTTCCATCACTTTGTATTTTTTTATTTTACGGCAACAAATGCATGAAGGAAATATGGGTAGAAAGAGAGATCAAAAATAAGATAATTCTGCTAGGTAACAAGAGAATTTGTGTATGAGACCTGACAGATGCATTCTTTGATCATCTATTGATCCCCTGAAGTCAGTGAGATTTTAAATAAAGAATTCAACGTGTGTTGACAGGGTATTTGGTACTTCCAATAAATTAGATAATAGAGAAGTCTATAGTAAGTTAGTGCTGGGTCTTCATTGTTGTTGCTACTATGTTTTTAATAGCTAACTGGCTTGGTTATGTTTGTTTGTTTGTTTTTTCTTTAGTTTATTGGTGTAGTGAATTATATTGATTGATTTTCAAATGATAAACCAAACTTGCATTCGTGGGATACATCCCTCTTGGTCATAATATATTGTCTTTCTTTTTTTTTTTTAATTTTTATTTTTTGTTTAATGCTTATTCCATTTCACAGCACTGCATTGGTTCTGCCATACATTGACATGAGTCAGCCACAGGTGTGGACGATCTCCCCATGTTAAAGCCCCCTCCCTCCTCCCTTCCCTGCCCCTCCCCCCGGTTCATCCCATACACCGGCCCCAAGCATCCTGTATCCTGTATTGAACATAGACTGGTGCTTCATCTCCCATATGATTGTATACATGTTTCGTTGTCCTTCTCCCAGATCTTCCCACCCTCTCCCTCTCCCTCTGAAGCCAACAGTCCGTTCTATACCTCTGTGTCTCTTATATTGTCTCACTTTCGGGGTCATCATTATTGTCTTCTAAATTCCATATATATGTGTCAGTATACTGTATTGGTGTTTTTCTTTCTGGCTTACTTCACTCTGTATAATCGGCTCCAGTTTCATCCATCTCATTAGAACTGCGTCAAACTTATTCTTTTTGAGGGCTGAGTAATACTCCATTGTGTATATGTACCAGAGCTTGCTTATCCATTCATCTGCTGATGGACATCTGGGTTGTTTCCATGTCCTGGCAATTACAAACATTGCCACCTCCCAGTATACTGGAAATAAAAGCAAAAATAAACAAATGGGACCTAATTAAAATCAAAAGCTTCTGCACAACAAAGGAAACTATAAGTAAGGTGAAAAGACAGCCTTCTATATTGTCTTTCTTGATGTAACACTAGATCTGCTTTGTTAATGTTTTACTGAGTAATTTTTCATCTATTTTCATGAGGAATGTTGGTCTATGGTTTCCTCGTAACTATGCTTTCAGTGTAATGCTAGCTCATCAGCTGGGAGGTTTGCTCCTCTTTTTTCTCCCTGAAGGAGTTTATATGGAATTGATATTATCTCTTCTTACTTTTTTTCTTGAGAAATAAACACTCAATTTTATCGGGCTCAGACCTGGAGTCCCTGGGTCTTGAGGGCCCCCTTTGTATTTGTCAGTTTTTTCTCCATGTTCTTTTTGGCCTGTTTCCTTGGCCTCACGAGCTGTTTTTTCTTCCTATAATGGATTTCAGCCTTCTCCTTCCTCTTCTCCTCCAGGGTGTTACTGCCTTGTACTTCCAGCCAATCTATACACCTGGCTCCCTCAGCAGACTGGTGGTGGTGGTGGGGTACAGAAGTGAAGTGATAAGGAAATGAAACCAGGCTGCCTAGGGGAGGAGTGTTGACAGCTTGTCCTACAAGACCCCAGAAATTTAGTAATCCAACCTTTCTCAGCAAGCCTGAGCCCGAAAGACACCGCAACTCCCTATAAAGTTTCCTCCTTCTCCTGGCATATTGTTTCTTCTTTAAATGTTTGATATACTTAGTGAAGCCATTTGACTTGGAGTTTTTTGTGTTGCATTTTTTAAGTATGAATTCAATTTCTTTAATACATATGAGCTCTTCAGATTATCCTGTTTTTTCTTCAGTGAGCATTAGTAGTTTATGTCTTTAAAGGAATTTGCCCATTTCATTTAAATTGTTAACTTTATGCACATCAAGTTATTTGTAATATTTTCTCATCTTTAAACATCTCTAGGGGGTCTTTATTTCCTCTTTTATTTCTAATATCAGTAATTTGTCTTTATTTCTGGCTTGTGCTCTTCTTGCCATTTGTCTAGGTGCCCTTTGCCCCACCATTGATCCTTCCTGCTGGTTAAACAAGCCCCCTTATCTTTTGATTAGTTCACTGTTGGAGAGCCAAACACATTCAGGCAGCAGACTTTCTAATATCCAGAGTAGCAGCAGAGCAGAGCCGTGGAAAATGGAAGATTTTGATTGTGTATCAGAAGGTGGAGTTTCAGGAAGGCAATGCTATATTGCTGCTAAAAAATTCTCTTCCCCTTGACTCATTTCAACTCACTGAGGATTCTAGCGTCTCCCAGTGCTTGGTTGGATTTGTCCCCGCGGAAGAGAGCTACCTGTGTATTGTTGCCTTAAATATGGCTGCCACTGACTTCAATTAAAAGTGTCTTATTCTTGGAGTGACGACCTGCTTTGTACAAAGTTCTAGGAAGCTGTGCTTAAAGAAGCTGCTTCTGAGGTTGGCAGTGATGTATTTAGCACTGTTTTAACTGTATCTCACAAAGTTTTATGTTACATTTTACTTTTCATTCAATTAAAAAGATTCTCTAATTTCCCTTGTAAAATGTGTTTTTGTTAGAAGTGGGTTGTTTAGTTTTCTAATACTTGAAGATTTTCCAGATAACTTTCTGTTATTGTTTCCTAGTTTAATTCCATTACAGTCAAAGACCCTATTTGTAAGATTTCATTTCTCTAAGGCTTTCAGTTGGTGAAAGTTTCATGTAAACTTGAAAATATATTTTGCTATTGTTGCTAGTGTTCTATAAATGTCAGTCAAAATAGTTGATAATTTTGTTCAGGTCTTCTGTATCCTTACTGATTTTCCATCAGCTTGTTCTGTTGATTGCTTAGAAAGGAGTGCTGAAGTCTCTAAACAGAACTGTGCCGTTTTCATTTGCTCTTCTGTCAGTTTTTGCTTCACGTATTTTGAAGCTCTACTGATGGGCGCAGGGAAGTTTAGTTATGTTTTCTTGGGGAATTGACTTTTTAATATTATGTGATGTGTCTTTTTTATCCGCAGTGATGTTTGTTGTTCTAGGGAACGGTGATCGTATTTGTGATTGTTGCTGTTTCTAGGAGGTCACCAATCGTTCACCTTCTGCGGGCAGCGTTTCCAGTCTCATCTTGTTCTTGTGCTGCTTGTCCTGTTTTGTCCTGTTGTTCTGTCTTGTCCTGCATGTGCGCCTCTCAGACGTTCTGTGCTCTGACTTGTGGTTGGAACCGTAGGTCTTTTCTTTCCCTTCGATCTTCCCTCCCTTCTGGCTGTTCTGGGTCTCTGCTGCTGCGTGTGGACTCCTCTAGTCGAGGCCGTCGGGGGCTGCCCTCTCGGTGCGGCGCTCAGGTTCTTCCCGTTGCCCTGGCTTCCCTCATTGAGGAGCGCGGGCTCTAGGTACTCAGGCTTCAGTAGTTGCGGCTCACAGGCTTAGTTGCCCCGTGGCATGGGACTCTTCCTGGACCAGGGATCGAATTTATGTCCCTTGCAATGCAGGCGGACTCTTAACCACTGCACCACCAGGGAAGTCCCTAGGTCAGTTCTTGAAGCTTCAGCTCTGGTGCTTGGGTCTCTCATGTGCTGGCTTGGGGGTGAGGCTGACACTTATCTGCAGAGTAAGAGTCATCCCATACCTCGTCTGTCAGATGTCCCCCACCTTCTCAACCTACTAGGGATTTACCACATTCCTTTGGCCAGAAATAGGATGTTTATGTGGACATTTTGGCTCCCTGTATTACTACTCAATGTCCGTGTGGTTTCCCTTCCCTAAGTTCTGACTTTCCTCCACAATCCACCATATTTTATTTCCTTTTCAGAGTCCTCAGGTAGTTGTTTTCTGTATTTTGTTAAGTAGTTTTACTTACAATGAGAGGTAATATAAGCTGTAGTGGAGTTTTGCCTACAACGGTGGAAGAGAATTTCTGCTCTCTTTTGAAAAGCATCTGGGGCAGGCTGAATGCTTTATTGTTATGGGACCATTAAGAATGGTGAAGTCTTCCTGACTGGGGGAGGACCCAGAGAAATGATAGTCACATAGGATGTGGAAAGCCGTAGGGACAAGGAAATAAAAAAGATTCAGGCAGAGCTTTGCCTGTAGCTGCTTTCCCTTCTTTTTCTCCCTCTCCCCTTGGTCCAAAGAAATTTACTGATTTTTGCCTGTAAAATTACTGAAAGAAACTCTGAGCCCATAAGTTCACAGAGGATATAAATCTATTCTTCCTAAAGTCTGTTGTCCAAATTTGAAATTGTTCATTCAATTGCTTTATTGCTCCTGCAAGACCACTCTTAGACCACTCTTTCATTCTTAGGGTGGGAATTGATTTTTCTTCTCTTATTTTGTCTTGTGAAAGTACTAAGTATATTACCACCACAGAATTTTCACACATTTTTTAAAAACCTGTTCACAATGTGAGAAGGTCTTGCATAGGCTTGTCTGTACCAATGTGTAAAAACCTCCAGCTGCCTCTGAAATATGAAGACAAGTTCTGTTCCTCATTAAGTGTACAGATTAATGTCTGAGGAAAGTGAACACTTTCTGCAGAAATCTTCCAAAATCTGAAGTTTTCTGTACTTGAAGTGACATCACCCTAACCTCTAAATTTATGCATGTAAATTATTAGATATTTCCTACCCATAATTATAATAATTGTTTACAAAAAAATCCTCCTAGACATTTAAAATTAGTTAGGAAGCTAGTGGGAATTTTTTATTTATATAAGTTAGTGCTTTTTGAATAAGGTGGCTCAGTAGTAAAGAGTCTGCCTGTCATTGAGGAGACATGGATTCAATCCCTGGGTTGAGAATATCCCCTGGAGAATGAAATGACAACCCACTGTAGCCTTCTTGCCTGGGAAATCCCATGAACAGAGGAGCCTGGTGGACCACAGTCCGTGGGTCACAAAGAGTCAGATAGGACTCAGCAACTGAACAACAACAAAAACAGTTACACTCAAAACATTGCTTTGTACATATCCTGCATAGATCAAAATTAGGATGACAGTTTAAAGGCTGGTTTGGGGATGAAACACTAACTGATCTATACTTTCAGATTTAGCTTTACTAAGTTTGAGTCTATATTTTATTTCTTCCTCATCCCCCAACTTCCTTTTATTCTTAACTTTCAAATAGTAGGCTATTCAGTACAAAGCCTTTTTTTTTTTTAAAGGTAGGCTATTCAAACCTTTTTTGTTGTTGGCAGTGGTGAAATAAATTGAAATATTCAAAAAAGGAAAACTCAAAAATAAAGTATGATGGCATTTCCCTGGCATTATTCATGAAATGGAAAGACTGACTCATTGGAAGGACTGATGTTGAAGCTGAAACTCCAATACTTCGGCCACCTGTTGCAAAGAGCTGATTCATTTGACAAGACTCTGTTGCTGGGAAAGATTGAAGGTGGGAGGAGAAGGGGCTGACAGAGGATGAGATGGTTGGATGGCATCACTGACTCAATGGACATGAGTTTGAGTAAACTCCAGGAGTTGGTGATGGACAGGGAGGCATGCTGCAGTCCATGGGGTCACAAAGAGTCAGACATGACTGAGCAACTGAACTGAACTGATTTGTGAAATGGGCTTGTGCAAATATGGTACATACTGGACTCCACAGAAAGAAGAATTAGAAAGTAGATGGGTCTGCTGTTCTCTCAAAATGGCATGTCTGGGCATAGCTGGCCATGTTCTGAGAATAGAATCTAGGAAGGACCCTACCCTCCTTGGTGTACATTTTTACAGAGTAAGTATGATGGCTGCCTTGCCACTGGAGACAGAGATTGAGATAGACTGCCAGATAGTCTGGGCTTTAGAGCTGGTTGTTCATAGGATTTATTGGAGACCTCGTGGGAAGGTGAGGTCATGTCTAGCCTCTCCTTCTACAAGAAAGGCAGCACCTAGGCCCAGCTAGCTGACTCTCAGGCAGCTCAGAGAGAGCTCTAAGGGGGCCTTAGACATTCCTGCATGTCCTTCCACATATATTTTTTATATACTTTTAAATTTTAGATAATTTTACTTTTATAGAAAAGTTTCAAAGATAGCTGCTTTAGACTGAATGTTTGTGACAACTCAACATTTATATATTAAAACCTAATCCCCAGTGTGATGGTGTTTGGAGGCGGAGCCTTTGGGAGGGGGTGAGGTGAATGGGGTGAGGGGTTGCTTCCCAGTGACGGCAGTGGTGAAGAAACTACCTACCAGTGCAGGAGATGTAAGAGATAATGGGTCTGATCCCTGGGTCAGGAAGATCGCCTGGAAGAAGGCATGGCAACCCACCCCAGTATTCTGCCTGGAGACTCCCGTGGAGAGAGGAGCCTGGAGGGCTGCAGTTCATGGGGTCACAAAGAGACACGACTAAAGTGACTTAGCAGGCATGCCTGCACGCACACACAAGGTGAATGGGATTCCTGCCTTTGTAAAAGAGCTCCCTCTCGCCTTCCAACAAGTGAAGATTCAGTGAGAAGAGGACCCACCTATGACTCAGGAAGCAGGCCCTCACTAGACAGCGAGTCTCCTAGCACCTTGACCTTAGACTTCTCAGCCTCCAGAACTGTGAAAAATAAAGTTCTGTTATTCAGGCTATGGTACTTTTTGTTATAGCAGCCTGAACAGACTAAGACAGTGGTGCAAAGAATTTCTGCACATTCTTTACTAAGTTTTCCCTAATTGTAACATTGCTATGGTATATGGATCAAAACTAAGAAGTTAGTCACTATAGACAGAATTTCAGATTTATTCAGATGTTGGCAGTTTTTCACTGTGGTCCTCCACCTTTTTGTCATCAGAGCTTGGTTTCACAGAAGACAGTTTTTCCACAGACTAGGGCAGGGGTATTTTTTCAGGATGATTCAAGAGCATTACATTAATTGTACACTTTATTATTATCACATCAGTTCCACCTAAGATCATCAGGCCTTAGATCCCAGAGGTTGGAGACCCCTGCACTAGGTCTTGTTTCTATTTTAGGATACCATATTTCATTTCATTTGTATCCATTTTTTAGGTGGAAGGGTGAATATTATGACTTTCTGTCACTGATAATTTTCTAACCATCATCCTTTGGCTATGCTGCTGCTGTAAGTCACTTCAGTTGTGTCTGACTGTGTGTGACCCCATAGACGGCAGCCCACCAGGCTCCCCCGTCCCTGGGATTCTCCAGGCAAGAACACTGGAGTGGTGAATCTTTAGTTTCACAACAGTGTAATTCTTACAGAAAAGTGGAAATCATGCTTTCCCTGCTTAAATTTTTTTTAAAAAAGCAAACCCAATAAGTAGATTCCACTGGACATTACTAGACACCACAACCTCTGCCTCTATCCTGTTTTTTCTTTTTTTATTTTTTAAAGAAAAACTAATGTCTTTAGTGAGATTTTTGAGAAGTTTGATATTCAAGGAGATTTACCTGGCCTGTCCACTTAAATGCATGAGGTTTTATTACAGATTTCCACAGAGTCAAGTTACAAATGTGAAGAGGTGAGAGATGAACTAAGCTTGGATGATCTAAAGCAGGCCTGAAATTTCTCTTTCTGATAATTAAGGTGTATTTATAAAGGGTGTTGCTGACACTGGCCAAAGACACACACACACACACACACCCTCTCAAAATCAACAGCTCTGTCAATGCATTTTGAAGAAAGCACCTATAGTAAGAGTAAAAACAAGCAGTGAACCCATTCAGCTCAGTTCAGTTCAGTCGCCCAGTTGTGTCCTACTCTTTGCGACCCCATGAATTGCAGCATGCCAAGCCTCCCTGTCCATCACCAGCTCCCAGAGTTTACCCAAACCCATGTCCATTGAGTTGGT
>SJYC01018821.1:0-68448 GCA_006408675.1 Madoqua kirkii | reverse complement strand
AATGGATGGCATCTGACTTGATCGACATGAATCTGAGTGAACTTCAGGAGATGGTGATGGACAGGGAGGCCTGGCACGCTGCGATTCATGAGGTCGCAGAGTCAGAGCAACTGAACTGAACTGAACTGAATTCAGCTACTATAGCTCTAAGACTGTCCTCTTTAGAAAGGCCTTCCTGTGGAGTGGCCTTTGGCTGGCAGCTGGGAACTTGGTTGTCAGATCATTCCTGATAGTCACCACTTAACTGATAACGTTGATTCGTGTGCCTAGATTATGCAAATATGTTTTATGCTAAATATGTGTGTTCCTTCTTGGAGTCTGGAATATCCGTATGTACAAGGTAGAGAGTGTCTATTATTATGTGCCTATTATCATGATGTAGCCATCAATAAATACCTTGGGCACAGAGGTTCTTGGGCTTCCCAGGTGTCTTAGGGGTGAAGAAATTTCCTGCCAATGCAGAAGGCACAGGAGTCATGGGTTTGATCCTTGGGTGGGGAAGACCCCTTGGAGGAAAAAATAGCAATCCACTCCCATATTTTTGCCTGGCGAATCCCATGGACAGAGGAGCCTAATGGGCTGAAGTTTATCTGATTGCAGAGAGTTGGATTCAGCTGAACGACTGGACATGCACAGAGGCTCTTAGGGGCTTCCTTGGGCAGAAAATGCCAGCATATAATGTGTTTTTGTTCCTGTGGGAATAACATGGTCCCTCATGGGAGGGAGAGAGCCCAAGAAAGCCTGTGTGTGGATTCCTGAAGACTCTGCCTGCATGTTTTCACCTATGATCCAGCTGTTTATTCTTCCTACTTTCACACAATAAATCTTAGACAGGAGTGCAACTGTATATGAGTTCCATGAATCCTTCTAGTGAATCTGTGAACAGGAGGTAGTTCTGGGGACTGCTGACAGACCATCTTTAACAGAATTTGTTTTTGATTTTTAGAGAAATGATAAAATGTCTTTCAGTGTGGGCTACTAAAAAGTCCCAACTGGAACAGATTTAAATTCCCTTCAGACTGCAAAATTGTCCTGAGGAGGTTAGAGAAAAATAATGTTTAAACTATATGTCAAGCTACCCAGCACATAGTAGGAGTTGAAATGTTATTACTTTCATTTTTCTTTCTCTCATTTCTCCCACCCTTCTCCCATTAGAATGCAGTGTTTTTCAGTGGGTGGATGTTATGACGCATTTTGTGTTGCCTGTTTTCCTGCTGCTATTTTTTTTGCGCACAATATATTTAAAAGTTAGGTCATTAACCAGGTTTGTTCTTTTGGCATCTGGTGTTTAAGGCAGTTTGAGTTTTCACTCCAATTTTTTCCATCACATGTTCCTACCAATTGAATCTCACTTGCTCTTTCTAAAAGGAGAAATATGAAATGCAGAGAGAGGGGGATCATTTTATGGTTTCAAAGCCAGCAGGGTCAAGTAGGAGAGCTCATAATTGAAATCTTAAATTTGTGTGGTTTTTCTCTTCTTTGCAAGAGAAAAGAGAAGAAAAGAGGCCATGACCTGAACCACTAGCATTTTGGCTGGTGGAGAATGGTTGACGAGGCAATTATCAGAGCTCAGATTTCAGGTCTGGGATGTGTGAGAAGGCACACAGGCACTGACCATGGAAATCAATCAAGAAATTTCCTTGTTCTAACACTGTGCCCAGTGTTTGAAGTTTTTAGCAACTTGTTTTTTCATGAGATGCTTGGAATAAGCATAGTTTATAAGTTGGGTCACTGACCAACCAGTGATCAAAATATAAGTGACAAGGTAAAGGACATGCATGGTGATGCTCATTTCTCAGAAAAGGATATTCTTGTCCCTGATGCACAGTTACCAGTGACCCATTTTCCTTTCTACCCTTCTCACTTTCACAAACCTGCCCCTGCTTTAAACTTGAACTATACCTTCACAATGAATATGAATATCTCCATATAACAGTCTCTGCTGCTGCTGCTGCTTCTAAGTCACTTCAGTCGTGTCCGACTCCATGTGACCCCATAGACAGCCTCCCACCAGGCTCCCCCATCCCTGGGATTCTCCAGGCAAGAACACTGGAGTGGGTTGCCATTTCCTTCTCTAATGCATGAAAGTGAAAAGTGAAAGTGAAGTCTCTCAGTCGTGTCCGACTCTTGGCAACGCCATGGACTGCAGCCCACCAGGCTCCTCCATCCATGGGATTTTCCAGGCAAGAGTACTGGAGTGGGCTGCCATTGCCTTCTCCGATAACAGTCTCTAGGCATCTCAAATTTACTGTATGCAAAATGAATTTAATTTGGAGGAGATGTTAACTTTTAGAGCAGGGATCCTCAGCTTCTGGGCCATGGACACTCAGCAGTCTGTAGCCTGTTAGGAATCTGGCCACACAGCAGAAGATGAGCAGTAGGCAAGTTAGCAAAATTGCATCTGTATTTACAGCTGATCCCCCTCACTCGCATTACCACCTAAGCTGAGAAAAACAAGCTCAGGGCTCCCACTGATCCTGCATTATGGCGAGCAGTATAATTATTTCATTAAATATCACAATGTAATAACAATAGAAATAAAGTGCACAGTATGTGTAATGTGTTTGAATCAGCCCAAAACCATCCCCCCAACTTCCGCCCTGGTCCATGGAAAAATTGTCTTCCATGAAACCAGTCGTTGGTACCAAAGAGGCTGGGGACTGCTGCTTTAGAGAATACCTGTTATGCATCACTTGCAATCTGAAGGCTACCTACATACATATCCTACTTGCTGTAGTTCCATACCTGAGATACCATGCCGTGTCCTCGTAGGGGAACTCGCCTTGGGTGAGAGAAGCCTCAGTTAAGTGTCTGGGGATGTGTCTTCATTAGCCCACTGCCACTTCAGAGGTTGCATGGATTGAAATGGTGCCTGTTGATCATTTCCACCTGTGTAAAGCAGTCCCACATAGGAACTGGAAGGCCTTTATCTCTGTCTCTCCACCTTTCTCGGACAAATTGTAAGTACCTTGCAGTTAGCGGGAAAATCACTAAGTCTAGCTCTCCATTTCCAGTGTGGCTTCTTTGACGAATGACACAATTATAAAAGGGTCAGAAACGCCCCAACTCAGTGTCACAGATTCCCAGTCCAGTAAACACCCAGAGGCCATTTCTCAAGTTTGAGGCTGTTTATTTGATGCTTTTTGCTCCTTATCTCTTTCTCCTGCTGCTGTTTTCTTTTGGCTCCAGCCTTACCTGTTGATCACACATTGACCTTTCAGATGCCAGACACTTCTAAGCCCTGTAGCTAACTTCAGATGTTATTATCCCTCCTCTGCCTGCAATGTTGCCAAACGTTCTACTTCAAAAAATATTGGCCAGGAGTACATGTGGTTATCTACTATTTGCTCACACAGGCAGCCTGTAGTACATCCATTCTCTTTCAATGTAGACTTCTGTTTTCACACATTGTGATCCACTGGCTCAGAGAAAAGAAGAGGGTCAATGCAGGTGCAGGAGAATTAAAAAAAAAAAGTAAAAGAAAAACATGGTTGTGTGATTTGATGTAACCCTGAGCATGTTAACCATGAAATTAAAATTGTAGGTATATGGAATCTGTGGAATTTTTACAAATCGTGAGTGTTGTGAGATTCTAGTATACTACCCTGCAGTCATCTTTGATGTAGCTGAGGTTAGATTCAGCCAGAGGAGGGGTGGCACAGAATAACAATTATTGAGCCTATACCATGGCTCCTTATTTCTCAGACTGTCCCTGAGAATGGGTAATTGGTGAGAGTGGTTATCAATCTAAGCCCGTCACCTGAATTATCTATCAAAATAAGCATCTATGAGTAGAAAAAGGTGATACTCTGGGGGGTCAGCTCTGTTTTCTTAACAAGTGCTGTACAAACATTTCTAAATCAGTGCTATATTTTGCTTCCCCTCAAATCAAATAGGAATAATTACAAAACAAATCGCTTTGGGCACATTCTGGATATCCTCAGAGTAAAGAAAGGATGGAGTCTAATTTGTGTCCTCTCTTCTTGGAGGGCCCTGAGACCCCAGAACCCTGGGACTTTGTGGGCCAGACTGGGACTGTGTGATTTGGTGGAGAGAGCAGTTCTCAAGTCAGATGGACTGGGAGTTTGAGTTGCAGTTCTGCTGATGGCTGCCTCTCGATCTCCGCAATTTATTTAATTTCCCTGGACATTTATTTTCTCAACATCAAAAAAAAAAAAAGGCAAACAGTATCTACTTTAAGAGCTAGTTGTAAAGAGTTAAGGTGATATGCAGAGGTGTGACATATAATGTGTTTAACGGATGTTAGTTTTCTTTCAGTTGTTCTTCAGTTAAAGTCCCTCCTTCAAGTTACAATAAAAAGAAAAAGCTTGTGTCAATACACACAGGATGGCATTTGAGAGTGAGATTTTGACTGCTGCCTTAGGGCTTCTTCCATGTCTGAAGCTTGCTTTGGATAGGATTAGAGGGCCAGCCTAGAGAAGGTAAGAATGAGAGCTGATTAGGTGAGGGATGGGAAGAGAAAGCTTGTCATCAGGGGGAGGGAGTTCATGGGCACAATGGAAGTGAAGTCTGGTGTGAGTGTCCTTGTGAGCTATAGCGTGTGTGCTAAGTTGCTTCAGTTGTGTCTGACTCTTTGCGACTCCATGGACTATAGCCCACTAGGCTCCTCTGTACATGGGATTCTCCAGGCAAGAACACTGGCATGACCTTCTCCAGAGGAGCCTCCTGGCCCATGTACTGAACCGCTGTCTCTTATGTCTCCTGCATTGGCAGGCAGGTTCTTTACCACTAGCACCACCTGGGAAGCACCTGCGATGCACAGAGGACAGTGAAAAGTGTCTGGGCTAAAAAAGGAACATTATAGATTGATATACAAGGCAGGGGATGCTGATTAGATGGTAAATTATAGATTTCCCCAGTAAATTTCACTAATTGGGATTATATGTTGAAGGGCTAGACCAGTGGTTTCACAGAATCTCAGAACTTGAACTTCGGAGCTGGAAGGGGATTTATCCTTCTTTTTGGTCCACCTCCCTTGGTTTATGGGTGAGGAAATGAGGCTTAGAAAGGTTAAGTAGCTAACCCAGAATCCTGCAGCAAGTTAGTCACAGGATTACAGTTCTGGTATATTTCCTCTGTAATACATTACCTGCTCCCATAGACTTTCCTCTCATTTCCAGGTTAGGCTGCACATGATTCTATAGTCTCCCTTAGCAACCGGTTACAATGCTCATGATCCAGAATAAAATTCTTAAGTGAGAAATTGTTTTACATATATTTAAATCTCAGCCACTAAGCACACTTTTTGATCCTTTGTAAAGGTCACTCTACCTGCAGTAAACCTGACAGCCATAGGTAAATTAGTGATGTGTTAAATTCAGTAACCCCTTATACATGAGGAATAAATTCATATAGATAAAAAGAAGGAATTTTGACAAGGAGGAAAGTCCAATTTCAAACCCCTTGCCAAACAGGAACCATAACCATCTGATTAGGAGCAGGAACATTAAGATACTTTTCCAAGTTTAATCCAGTTACCATCACAAAATGTATTCTGGCTAGTACAGAAAAAGCACAGAGGCTGGTTCATGCCTTCATGAAGTTTTAGAAGATAATTTGAAGTTGTAGCAAAGTCAAAGGAAATAAAAATACTTTGGTATAAAATCCACAGAGATTTAAAAGTCCTGCCTGTTATAGTTTGAGAAAACAAACAGGTGGGCAGTCCCTGGAGGGGCTGGAGGTCAACGGGCACATTGATGTGATCGCTGCCTCTAGGGGAGATTACAGAACCCCAGGGAAGGTACTCACAGTAATGAAATCCACAGCAACTAATGCACAGATCAGATGTCACTTTATTAATTTTTAGTGAAATAATGTAATTGTCCCAAGGAAGTTTTTTTTTTCACTTTCATATATTTTATTTATTAAAATTTTTTTTTACCACTAAAGATTAATTTATTTAATTGGAGGCTGATTACAATATTGTAGTGGCTTTTACCATACATCGACACGAATCAGCCATGGGTGTACATGTGTCCCTCATCCTGAACCCCTTCCCACCTCCCTCCCCATCCCATTCCTCAGGGTCATCCCAGTGCACTGGCCTTGAGTGCCCTGTCTCATGCCTTGAACCTGGACTGGTCATCTGTTTCACATATGGTAATATGCATGTTTCAATACTGTTCTTTCAAATCATCCCACCCTCTCCTCCCACAGAGTCCAAAGTCTATTGTTTATCTTTTTGTCTCTTTTGCCAAAAGTCTATTCTTTATCTTTTTCTCTCTTTTGCTGTCTCACATATAGGGTCATCGCTGCCATCTTTCTAAATTCCATATATATGTATCAATATACTGTATTGGTGTTTTTCTTTCTGATTTACTTCACTCTGTATAATAGGCTCCAGTTTCATACATATCATTAGAACTGATTCAAATGCATTCTTTTTATATCTGAGTAATATTTCATCGTGTATATATACCATAGCTTTCTTATCCATTCATCTGCCGATGACATCTAGGTTGCTGCCACATCCTAGCTATTGTAAACAGTGCTGCAATGAACATTGGCGTATATATGTCTCTTTCTTTTTTTAATATAAATTTATTTATTTTAATTGGAGGCTCTACAATGTTGTAGTGGTTTTGCCATACATTGACATGAATCTGCCATGGGTGTACATGTGTTCCCCATCCTGAAACCTCCTCCCCTTCCCTCCCCATTCCATCCCTCTGGGTCATCCCAGTGCACCAGCCCTGAGCACCCTGTCTCATGCATCAAACCTGGACTGGCGATCCGTTTCATGTATGATAACATACATGTTTCAATGCCATTCTCCCAAATCATCCCACCCTCGCCCACTCCCACAGAGTCCAAAAGACTGTTTTATACATCTGTGTCTCTTTTGCTGTCTTGCATACAGGGTTATTATCATCTTTCTAAATTCCATATATATGTGTTAGTATACTATATTGGTGTTTTTCTTTCTAGCTTACTTCACTCTGTATAATAGGCTCCATTTTCATCCACCTTATTAGAAATGATTCAAATGTATTCTTTTTAATGGCTGAGTAATACTCCATTGTGTCTATGTACCACAGCTTCTTTATCCATTCGTCTGCTGATGGACATCTAGGTTGCTTCCATGTCCTGGCTTTATAAACAGTGCTGCGATGAACACTGGGGTACACGTGTCTCTTTCAATTCTGGTTTCCTTGGTGTGTATGCCTAGCAGTGGGATTGCTGGGTCGTATGGCAGTTCTATTTCCAGTTTTTTAAGGAATCTCCACACTTTTCTCCATAGTGGCTGTGCTAGTTTGCGTTCTCACCGCCAGTGTAAGAGGGTTCCCTTTTCTCTGCACCTTCTACAGTATTTGTTGTTTGTAGACTTTTGGATAGCAGCCATTCTGACCAGCATGAGATGGTATGTCATTGTGGTTTTGATTTGCATTTCTCTGATAATGAGTGATGATGAGCATCTTTTCATGTGTTTGTTAGTCATCTGTATGTCTTCCTCAGAGAAGTGTCTGTTTAGTTCTTTGGTCTACTTTTTGATTGGGTCATTTATTTTTCTGGTATTGAGCTGCATGAGCTCCTTGTATATTTTGGGGATTAATTCTTTGTTAGTTACTCTGTTTGCTATTATTTTCTCCCATTCTGAAGGCTGTCTTTTCCTCTTGCTTGTAGTTTCCTTTGTTGTGCAGAAGCTTTTCATTTTAATTAGATATCATTTGTTTATTTTTGCTTTTATTTCCAATATTCTGGGAGGTAGGTCATAGAAGATCCTGCTGTGATTTATGTCAGAGAGTGTTTTGCCTATGTTCTCCTCTTGGGTATGTCTCTTCTATTCCTGCTTTCTGGAGGGTTTTTATCATAAAGGGATGCTGGATTTTGTCAAAGGCTTTCTCTGCATCTATTGAGATAATCATGTGGTTTTATCTTTCAGTTTGTTCATGTGGGGTATCAAATTGATTGATTTGTGAATATTGAAGAATCCTTGCATACCTGGGATAAAGCCCACTTTGTCATGATGTATGATCTTTTAAATATGTTATTGGATTCTGTTTGCTAGAATTTTGTTGAGAATTTTTACATCTATGTTCATTGGTGATATTGGCCTCTAGTTTTCTTTTTTTTTAAATAGCATTTTTATCTGGTTTTGGTATTAGGGTGACGGTGGCCTCTTAGAATGAGTTTGGCAGTTTACCTTTGTCTGCAATTTTCTGGAAGAATTTGAGTAGGATAGGTGTTAGTTCTTCTCTAAAGTTTTGGTAGACTTCACCTGTGAGGCCATCTGGTCCTGGGCTTTTGTTTGCTGGAAGATTTCTGATTACAGTTTCAATTTCCGTGCTTGTGATGGGTCTGTTAAGATTTTCTATTTCTTCCTGGTTCAGTTTTGGAAGCTTATACTTTTCTATGAATTCGTCTGTTTCTTCCAAGTTGTCGATTTTATTTTCATATAGTTCCTGATAGTCTCTTTTGATCCTTTGTATTTCTGTGTTGTCTGTTGTGATGTCTCCATTTTCATTTCCAATTTTGTTGATTTGATTCTTCTCCCTTTTTTTCTTGATGAGTCTGGCTAATGGTTTGTCTGTTTTATTTATCTTCTCAAAGAACTAGCTTTTAGTTTTGTTGATTTTTGCTGTAGTCTCCTTTGCTTTTCTTTCACTTATTTCTGCCCTAATTTTTATGATTTCTTTCCTCTACTGACCTTGGGGTTCTTCATTTCTTCTTTTTTTAGTTGCTTTAGGTGTAAAGTTAGGTAATTTATTTGATTTTTCTCATTTCCTGAGGTAAGCTTTTATTGCTATGAACCTTCCTCTTAGCACTGCTTTTATTGAATCCCATGGGTTTGGGGTTGTTGTGCTTTCATTTTCATTCGTTTCTGTGCATATTTTGATTTCTTCTGTGATTTGTTGGTTATTCAGAAGCATGTTATTTAGACTCCATGTGTTTGTATTTTTAATAGTTTTTTTTCCCTGTAGTTGACATCTAATCTTACCACATTGTGATCAGAAAAGATGCTTGAAATGATTTCTTTTTTTTTTTTTTTTTAATTTACCAAGGCTAGATTTGTGGCCCAGGATGTGATCTATCCTGGAGAATGTTGCATGTGAACTTGAGAAAAAGGTGAAATTCATTGTTTTGGGGTGAAATGTCCTATAGATATGAATTAGGTCTAACTGGTACATTGTATCATATAAAGTTTCTGTTTTCTTGCTAATTTTCTGTTTGGTTGAGTGTGAGTGGGGTATAAAAGTCCCACTATTATTGTGTTGCTGTTAATTTCCCCTTTCATACTTGTTAGCATTTACCTTATATATTGTGGTGCTCCTATGTTGGGTGCATATATGATTGTTATATCTTCTTCTTGGATTGACCTTTTGATCATTATGTAGTGTTCTTCTTTGTCTCTCTTCATGGCCTTTATTTCAAAGTCTATTTTATCTGATATGAGTATTGTTACTCCTGCTTTCTTTTGGTCTCTATTTGTGTGGAATATCTTTTTCTAGCCCTTCACTTTCAGTCTGTATGTGTCCCTTGTTTTGAGATGAGTCTCTTGTAGACAGCATATATTGGGATCTTGTTTTTGTATCCATTCAGTCAGCCTTTGTTTTTTGGTTGGGACATTCAGCACATTTACATTTAAAATAATTATTGATAAGTATGATTCTGTTGCCATTTACTTTGTTGTTTTGGGTTCTAGTTTATAAACCTTTACTGTGTTTCCTGTCTAGAGAAGATCCTTTAGCATTTGTTGAAGAGCTGGTTTGGTGGTGCTGACTTCTCTCAGCTTTTGCTTGTCTGTAAAGCTTTTGATTTCTCCTTCATATTTGAATGAGATCCTTGCTGGATACAGTAATCTGGGCTGTAGGTTTTTCTCTTTCATCATTTTAAGTATGTCCTGCCATTCCCTTCTGGCCTGAAGAGTTTCTATTGAAAGATCTGCTGTTATCTTTATGGGAAATTCCTTGTGTGTTATTTCTTGCTTTTCCTTTGCTGCTTTTAATATTGCCTTTTTGTGTTTGATCTTTGTTAATTTGATTAATAAGTGTCTTGGGGTGTTTTGCCTTAGGTTTATCCTGTTCGGGACTCTTTGGGTTTCTTGGACTTGGGTGGCTATTTCCTTCCCCATTTTAGGGAAGCTCTCAACTATTATCTTCTCAAGCATTTTCTCATGCCCTTTCTTTTTGTCTTCTTCTTCTGAGACTCCTATGATTCGATGTTGGGGCATTTAACATTGTCCCAGAGGTCTCTGAGGTTGTCCTCATTTCTTTTAATGCCTTTTTCTTTTTTCCTCTCTGCTTCATTTGTTTCCACCATTCTATCTTTCACCTCACTTATCCTATCTTCTGCCTTAGTTATTCCACTGTTGGTTCCCTCCAGAATGCTTTTGATGTCAGTTATTGTATTATTCGTTATTGATTGACTCTCTTATTTCTTCTAGGTCCTTGTTAAACATTTCTTGCATCTTCTCAATCCTTGTCTCTAGTCTATTTATCTGTAATTCCATTTTGTTTTCATGATACTGGATCATCTTTACTTTCATTATTCTGAATTCTTTTTCAGGTAAACTCCCTAGATCCTCCTCTTTTGTTTGGGTATGTGGGCATTTATTATGCTCCTTTACCTGCTGAATATTTCTCTGCCTTATCATTTTGTTTGGATTGCTGTGTTTGGGGTGACCTTTCTGTAGGCTTAAAGTTTGTGATTCCTCTTTATTGTGGAGATTGCTCCCTATGAGTGGGGTTGGACTAGTGGCTTGTCAAGATTTCCTGGTTAGGGAAGCTTGTGTCTGTATTTTGATGGGTGCTTCTGGATCTCTTTTCTCTGGAGTGCGATGAAGTGCCCAGTAGTGAGTTTTGGGGTGTCTATGGTTTTGGTGTGACTTTGGGCAGCCTGTATTTTAATGCTCAGGGCTGTGTTCCTGCATTGCTGGAGAATTAGCATGGTATGTCTTGCTCTGAAACTTGTTGGCTCTTGGGTGGAGCTTGGTTTCAGTATAGATGTGGAGGCTTTTGGATGAGCTCCAGTCGATTAATATTCCCTAGAGTCACGAGTTTTCTGGTGTTCTCAAGTTTTGGATTTAAGCCTCCTGACTCTGGCTTTCTGTCTTATTCTTACAGTAGTCTCAAGACTTCTCCATCCATACAGCACAGATGATAAAACATATAGTTTAATGGTGAAAAGATTCTCCACAGTGAGGGACACCCAGAGAGGTTCACAGAGCTACACGGAGAAGAGGGAGGAGGGAGACAGAGGAAACCAGGAGAAGAGGGGGAATCAAAAGGGTAGAGAGCAGTCTAGCCAGTAATCAATTCCGTATGTGCTCGCCACAGCCTGGAACACCCAGAGAGGTTCACGGAGTTACACAGAGAAGAGAAGTGGGATGAGGGAGACAGAGGTGAGCAGGAGGAGAAGTGGGAGTTAACAGGGGAGAGGCCAGTCTAGCCAGTAATCAGTTCTCTAAGTGTTCTCCACAACCCGGAACACCCAGGGAGATTCACAGAGTGAAGTAGGGTAGAGAAAGGGGAGGGAGGAGATAGAGGTGACCTAGGGGAAAAAAGGGAGGGTCAAAACGGGAGAGAGCAATCAAGCCAGTAATCACACCCCTAAGTAAAAATGGGTACTGAAGAGTAGATTCTTAAGGGTACAAAATTGTTGACAAATGCCAAAAAGCAAAGATTAAAAATCTAGAGTAGAGGTTAGACTCTCAAAAGTACAATACAAAATCAATCACGAAAATTATAAAATATATATATATGAAATTTGCTTTAAAAATAGGGTCTCTCTCTCTCTCTCTCTTTTTTTTTTTTGCAAGATAATAGTAGGTTATTGAAGAAGGCAATGGCAACCTACTCCAGTACTCTTGCCTGGAGAGTCCCATGGGTGGAGGAGCCTGGTAGGCTGCAGTCCATGGGGTCATTAGGAGTCAGACACGACTGAATGACTTCACTTTCACTTTTTACTTTCATGCATTGGAGAAGGAAATAGCAACCCACTCCAGTGTCCTTGCCTGGAGAATCTCAGGGATTCTGGTGGGCTGCTGTCTATGGAGTCGCACAGAGTTGGACATGACTGAAGTGAATTAGCAGCAGCAGTAGGTTATAAAAATGAAAATTAAAAGAGTAATAAAGAACTTAAAAATTTTAAAAATTAAAAAATGATAATAGTGAAAATATATTTAGGAATTTCTCTGGAGCTGTTGAGGGCAGTGTGGGGTCAGTTCAGCTTCAGATAGTTCCTTGTTCCAGCTTATACTTCTTCTCAGGGTCTATAGGCCCTTCCAATCCTTAGTCAGTGTTAAGTACAGGGTTTTAATCTGTTGCACCTGTCACTTCCAGAGCAGCTCCCTCTTCGTTTATTTTGGCTTCCTCTGTTTGCAAGTCTCTTCATTGTCTAATTTCTGCCCTGACACAGAGGGCGAAAGTGATCACTTGTTTAGGTTCACTTGTCAGTTGTGTTGTGGGAACGGAGGAGCACTGTAAACAACTATCACTGGCATGTGTGGGGCATGCTCACAGTGAATGGAACATACTCAGTTTGACCCAGCTCACGGTGGCATGTGCTTTCCCGGTCTACACTGCTCAGGCTCCAGGTTGCTCTGCAGGGGTGCTGTCCAAAGTGGGCCCTGTGTTTCGTGCACTTCCTAGGTCTAAGCTGTCAGGTTCAGATTCTCTGGTACTCCGCAAGGGCACAGAGTTGGTTGGGTGTGTGTTTTGTGCCCTTCCCAGGTTGAAGCAGCTCAGGTGACCAGGTGCTTGGCGAGTGCACTCTCTCAGGTGGGCCGTGTGTCTTACTCACAGCCCCATCCCGGCTGCTTGGTTTCCCGGGTGCGCCATGAGAGCGCCGTCTCAGCTGTGCTGTGTGTCTCCTCTGGGCAGCTGATCTCTGGCTGCTACCCTCCTAGCAGATGTCAGCCACCCAGGATCCCCGGAAGACTTGGTTAAACTGGGAGCCTGCTCGCAGTTTGGGGGAGGATGCCGTCTCTGGGCCGAGCTTGCCCTTTGCCTTCTGTCTCCGGCTATTGCGCGCCTGCCTCTCTACCTCTGGTGGTGGGAGGGGCTGGTCTGCAGCTGGCTAGCTCTCCTTTGGTGTTTGCTCAATCCTTTGTTCTGTGAGCACGACATGCTGTTCCTTAGGTTAGAGCTTTTGTGAGAAAGTTCTCTCTTTCTCTCTTTTTTTTCTCTCTCTGGCTCTCCCACAGTGTGAGTGCTATCTCACGTTAGCGCCCTCAGTTCAGTTCAGTTCAGTCGCTCAGTTGTGTCCGACTCTTTGCGACCCATGAATTGCAGCATGCCAGGCCTCCCTGTCCATCACCAACTCCTGGAGTTCACCCAAACTCACGTCCATCGAGTCGGTGATGCCATCCAGCCATCTCATCCTCTGTCGTCCCCTTCTCCTCTGCCCCCAATCCCTCCCAGCATCAGAGTTCCCTCAGATTGTCCTCAGGGCATTCAGGCCCAGTCGTTAGCCTAAGGACCAAAGATGCGGTCTGCGCCTCCCTGCCCAGCCCCCACTTGCTGGTGGTGGACACGAGCTTCTGGGCTATTTCACTGCTGACAGTTGTGGTTAGGCGTGTATTCCGTGGGTTTTGTTCCTCCCTGTTATGTTGCCCTCTGAGGTTCCAAAGCTCCCCACAGACCCACCTGTGTGGAAGCTTCTCCTCCTTCATGACTCCCTCCCAAGGATGGGTCTCCATCCCTAAATCTTTTGTCTCTATTTTTGTCTTTTATATTTTTTCCTACCTCGTTTTGAAGAGAATGGGCTGCCTTGCTGGGTGCCTGGTGTCCTCTGCCAGTGTTCAGAAGTTCTGTGGAAGTTGCTCAGCATTCAAATAATCTTTGGATAAATTTGTAGGGGAAAAAGTGGTCTCCCTGTCATATTCATCTGCCATCATAGGACCGCCTTCTGTCCCAAGGAAGTTTAAGTTTGCACGGTACATACATGTTCTCAGTGTGGGTTAGTATATGAACTATGTCTAAAAATCAAAAATTACTAAAAAGTGGCTTATAGAGTGTACAGTGAAAGCTATTTGCATAATTTGTATAGTCAGTGTCATCAAGCTGTTGATTATCTGATGAATCTGTCTCCCTCCTATAGGAGTAGGCTCCATCGTGACCTAGTTTTATAGGCAAGAGATCCTTTTTCCTGAGTGGTTCTGGGAACAATATTATAAATTTATATACCTAAACATAATAAAAATATGAATATTATTGTGAATGTTCAAAAGGCAGAACATCTCCTTTATGACAACATATTCTTTTTTCATCCATTGATTCAGTAAGTATTTAATGAACACCTACCTATGATTTGTTAGGTATTGTGTTGATGCTGGGTGTAGAGGAGGAACAAAACAGGTAGCAGCCCTACAGAAATTAAGGTCTGAAGATTGAAGATACAAAATTAAATAAGCTATGACCACAGAGGGTAAGCAATATGGTAAAGGAGGTATATGGTGCTGTGGAGGTGAAAAGAGGTACATGTAATCCATACCAGAGATTGGGGAAGTCTTCCTGTAGAAGTGGTATTTTACTTGTGACTTGGTTGAATTCCTTAGCTAGCTAAAGGGCAGAACATGTCCCAGGGAGGGGCTGGTGTGAGTAGAGATCTAAAAGTAAAAGACAAGATACACTTAAAGAAAAAACAGAGTGAGAGATTCTTTCTTCACAAGTATGGAAAGTTTTTTTTTTCCCTTTTGAAGATAATGTACATTGTTGGTGAGTATAATGGTACATACTCTCATCCAGGGCTCTGTGTGCATATGTGCTCAGTTGTGTCCAACTCTTTGCAGTCCCGTGGACTATAGCCTACCAGGCTCCTCCATCCATGGGTTTTTCCAGGCAAGAACACTGGAGTGGGTTGCCATTCTCTTCTTCAGGGGATCTTCTCAACCTAGGGATTAAACCCACAACCCCTGTCTCCTGCATTGGCAGGTTGGTTCTTTACCACTGAGCCTCCTGGGATGCTGGGGAGTCATCCTCCTGGGAAGCCATCCAGGGCTCATAGGAGTATAAATTGATGTGAATTTTTTAGAAGGTAATTTGGCAATATTATGCCAAAGTTTAAAGGTATGTGTACACTTAATACTGTATTTTTTTGATACTGTAATTTTAGAAACTTATTTTAGGGAAATAATTATAGATATATGAAAAGATAAAATATCCTAGGTTTTGGTTTTATAAGGAGAAAAATTGGAAACAACAGAGAAATGGTTAAATAAACTATATATACTGAAAGATGTCCTACACAGCTGATGAAAATATTGTCAAAACACTAATTTTCTAGGCCAGGGCTTGGCAAACTATAGTCAAACTATGACCACAGCATGACACCTACTTTTTTAAGAAACTTTTTATTTTGAAATAACTATGGATTCACAGGAAGTTGCAAACAGAATAGAAACATCCTGTGTATCATTCCTGTCATTCCATCAACTGGTTACATTGTACATAACTGTAGCACAATATCAAACCAGGAAACTGACATCAGTACAATGTGTTTCTGTAATTACAGCCACAGTCCAGGTTATTCCATCATCACAGAAATTTCTCTGTGTTATCCTTTGATAGTCATACCTACCGCTTCTCCCTTGCCATGTCTAGACCTTGGCGGTTGTTAATCTGTTTTCCATTTCTGTAGCTTTGTTATTTTGGGAATGTTATGTAAATAGAATCATATAATATATTACCTTTTGAAATTGGCTCTTTTTTCTCATTCTGTGTCATGTCTTTGATATATATTTAAATTAGAAATATATCGATTGTTTACTTCTTTTCAGTGATGAGTGATATTCCATGGTAAGGACCTATCAGATCTTGTTTAACTGTTTACCTATTGAAGGGGGTGTTATGGTTTCCTTTTTTTGGCTATTACATATAAAACTGCCATAACCTTTTGTGAATAGGGTTTGATGTGGACATAGGTTCTCATTTCTATGGGATAAATAGAAATGTGATTGCTGAATTGTATGGTAAGTGTATGTTAGCTTTCTATGTAACTGCTGAGTGGCTATATTGTTTTACAATCCCTCAAACAATGCATAAGAGATGTAGTTGCCCTGCATCCTTGCCAGCATTGGGTACTGTGATTATTTTTTATTTTAGCTGTTCAGATGGGTCTGTAGTAATAGCTAGTCCAGGAAGTTCTTTGTTAGTAGTTGGTACTGCCACACAGTCTTGATTTCTGTAGCTATAAAATACATCTTAAAATTTGACAGAGGGATTCCTCCCACTGTAGTCATCTCTGAAAATTGTTTTAGCACTTCTAGTTCCCTTGCCTTTTCATATAAATTTTAGATGATCTTGTCATAGTTACAAAAAACTACTGAGAATATGACAGGAGTTAGGTTAAATGTGTATCAATTTAAGGAGAATTGAGATCTTTGCTGTGTTGAGTCTTTCATTCCATGAATACAAAATGTTTGCTACCTACTTTTGTAAATGAAGTTTTATTGGAGCACAATCATGACCATTCATTTATATATTGTCAAAGGTTGCTTTCTTGCTATAAAAGTAGAATTGAACAGTGCCAAATACTGTGTGGCCCAGAAAACTTAAAATATTTACTCTCTGACTCTTTACAGAGAAACTTTTCAACCTTTGGATCCAATCAATGTTTATGCTATATTAGTGAAAAAAGTATAAAATAGTATAAATGGTATCATAACGTTTTAACTTTAAATATGTCAATCACACTCATATGTCTACCTATGCATATTAAAATGACTGAAAGACTGTGAAACAAGAATTTTAACCTTGGTTCTTTTAGGACAGTAGTATCATGGTGACTTAAAAATTTTTGTTGTGTGTGATTATTTTTGCACCTTCCACTTTCTATTCTAGCTAGCGAAAAATAATGTATCAGATTAAGGATGGATTTTGCTTTCCGATCTCTCTTTAACCAGTTTTACAAGACTCTTTCCTTCCAGGTAAAAAGAGACTTTCAGATTACAACAGATATGACAATCAAATGTTTGTGTTAGGGATATTGAATGATGCTTTAATAATATGCCTTTTCAAAACACAGATGAATTCTCATAGGTTTATAACTTAAGCATACCCTTGGTTTATAAGCACAGATAAGAGAATGCCATAGATATTGAATCTTAATCCTTAGTGTTTATTCTTGATAATAATAAAGGAGTGCTCCATCCTTGAGGTTTATTTACTAGCAACCCCATGCAAATGCTGCATGCTTAAGCCTGCACACCCAGATGAGCAAATTGCTTATCGCTGAACGACTATTTCAAATTACAGAGACTGGCAAAATGAACATTTGCCTGTTTGGTGCTGTAACCCATCTTAACGATTACTGACAACTTCTTCCAGTTCTGATAGGGCATCAACATAGAGACAAGACAGATCAGATGGCAAGTCACACCATGAGAGTAACCTGCCATTTGAGAAACTGAATGTAGGGCATAAAACACAGTGATTACAGCTCTGCTTTCATCTGGAAAGGGCTCTGACAGGGTCATGAAAGACCAGAGAGGTGTTTGGAACAGACCTAGGTCCCTGACAGGTTGATAACCCTCTTCACAGAGTCACAATGTGCCTCAAATTGACTGCATTCTGTTCCTAGAATGATTACTTCTTAAAACTCTGATCTTGGTTTTGAACCGTACTCTGAATGCTCATTTGTAGGATGTGAATTAAAATAAATTAACATGATTTTAATATATCTAGGAATTATACGTTAATAGTTCTTTGATCCTAACCGTTGTTGAAGAAAGTTGGTATGGGAAAAAGACAAAATTCTAAAAGACTCTAATCCTGCTCAAAAATAGGAGCACATTTTTTGCAAATGAAAACATTTATTACATCAAGGCTGCAGATGCTCGGAACACCTTGTCATCCCTTTGCTTTCAGGTGATGCCCACATAGCACTAAGAACAGCAGAGATCTGTAAATTTTCTAATTAATCGTGATCAATATTGACAACCAGACAGCACTGTTCTGCCTCCAGAGTAGGTTGCTGGGCCACGATGATTCTGTTTGTCTGTCTACATTGCTTACATTAGCTGGGTAAATTGGCTGGTTAAATCTCTGTTTCCATAATATCAGCCTTAAAAAGAGAGGTTTAGGGATTTGCTCAATAGTAGAGAATGAATAAAAAGTGTTCATTCATTCATCCAATTTTTTTTTTTAATTTTAAAGAAAGGTTGATAGACAGTCGCTTCTACTCTTCTTGGTGTATGGGAATTACCATAATGAATAAGGCATGGATCTTTCTCAATAAAAGGCTTAGAAATTATGATAAAAACAGGATCTATAATCACAAAAGTGTGTTCTAAGGCAGATATGTCATAAGAAATATATAGATTAAGTACACTGGGAATTGAGGGTAAAGACATTGCTCCTCTCTGGGGGGAATCCGAAGAAGCTTTCTGAAGGAAGTGGTCTTGACCAGGGACTTGAGGCAAGATGTGGACTAAGGCATAAACCAGAGAAACAGATGCTGCTTAGTTATCTAGAGCAAGCTTAAGAAATGGCAGAAATTAAGGATTCAGAGGTGTTTGTGGGGAACTCAAAGGCAGACATGCATCCAGGTCTTAGGAAGGAATTGGAACTAGAGTTGGGAAGCAATTCAGGAGCAGAGGGAATTCTTTATCTACTGCTTTGTTCATATCTCTGAACGAACTTGCTTCCTTTGCTGCTTCATTCACAGAGTGGACTATGGCTACCCCAGCTTTTTGACTGAAGAGAATCTTCATGTCCTGCATTATGTCAGTTTCATGAACTACACTGCTGTTAAGTCACTTTAGTCCTGTCCGACTCTGGGCGACTCCATAAACAACAGCTCATCAGGCTCCCCTGTCCCTGGGATTCTCCAGGCAAGGAGAGTGAAGTCACACATAAACAGTGTCCTGGGAAAGATTTAGAAGTTCCTAGATAAGGGATGACTTGCATGATGATCAAACGTTCCTAAATAGGTAGGTGCTGTACTGTGTATGGGGAATTGTAAAACAGTGCAGTTGGAATACAGATTTAGAAGGGCAGTTAGGGAAGGATAATAACTTTGGGGCATTACCGAGAAGCATAGTGATGTGAAATAAATTATACTCTAGGCAATCAATTTGACAACACTGAGTATGATAAAATTATAGATTTCTTTTTGTCTTATTTTTGTATTCATTGATCTCATTGCATTATTTGCACTTCTGTGAGACACTTTGATTTCTTTTGGATACAAGATGAAAGATGATACAATGATTATATAAATATTAAAAATGAGTATGGATGTAGGTAATAAAAGTTTGATTTAAAATTTGTGTTATCTATTAATTTGTTCTGTAACCATTGCACATCCCCAGTCCACCAAGGGTCCAAGTTTTCTACTGTAAAAAAAGGCATGAGAAAATAGGGCTTCTCTTCTCTTCAGTAAGAATAATTGTACTACTTAAAGCAGATTTTTCTACAACCAGAAATTCTGAGTGATAGAATTATCTTTCTTGACAGAAAGGCACAACGCTGCTGACTTTGTGAATGTGATGTGCTCTCTCTCTCTCTTTCTTTTTTTTTCTTTGAATTTTAGGATTTTTTTTCCACTGTTTCTCATGGCATTTCAAAGAATCCAACCGATCTGAATTTGAATTCAAGATCTGCTATGCAGCAAATGTTTGATTTAAGCAAGTAAACTTACAAGGTTAAATTAGTAATAACACTTCCTTAAAGTTTTGTCAGAGCAAAGTTACTCAATAAAATGAGTTTGGGAGATCATTTGAAAAACAAGTGAGGATTCAATTAGAAAAGGAACGACTCTTGTGTGCCCCTCATCCCACTTTCCCATCCAGACTGTGTTAAAGCCCTTGGATCCTTCCCTCTGAGGTTGGCCTGGACCTCAGAATCTTTCTCCATTCACAGGCAGCTCATAACACCAATCCACTGAAGGTGTCATTCAAGGCCAAAATATATGCCATCCCCTGATTATGATTGTAAATTGTTAGGCTTTTATATCCCAGTGTGAAGATGAACATTTTTCTCCAGTCCTCTTGTTTTACATATGACAAAACCGAGGCCCAGGAAGAGTGATTTGGCATAACATCACACAGCCAAGTATGCTACAGCCCAAGACCAGAGTCTTCCTTTAGCAGTTTTAATGAAACAATTATCTGTGCTGTTATAGTCCTCCTTGAATGTGATCACTGAGCTTTGGTTTGTTTTTCTAAATACTTGCAATTGGAATTCTGGTTTTTTAAAAAATATATATATATATATTTTATGTTTTCTAACAAACTAATGGGATGTAACTACTTGAGTTTACATTTTCTGCATGTAATCTGACTTTCAAGTGGACTGCCACTGACAATACTGGAAGTTAGCAATTAGGTGAAGGCAATTATTTTAGTATTGTGAAATTGGAATTTTAACCTGCTTATGAATAATGAATGCTTTCTATTTTGGTGGCTTGTCCAAAAAAAAAAAGAAAGAGAGAGCCGTACCCCTTAGTGAGTGTTACCTGGTCCGCTTAGGAAGTCTGAGCACTGTCCCTGTGTTCTGTTACTCTTGTATCACTTTCCTCTCTGGCCTGTGTGCCGTGATTTCTCAACAGCTGGGGGAGTACAACCTCAGAGCTTAGAGCCGCAAGGTTTTCTGTGAAGTCACCTGATTGGTCCTTGGAGTTCAGGAAGGTGAATGTGGTAAAACAACAGGAAACTTCTAAACTTATTCTGAGTGAACTCAGTAAACACAGATCAGAAGTTTATATCTTTCTTTGGTACAGATCTTTGTTTTAGCTTATAAACCCCTTTAAGTGGCACTCATTGTATTGGGCTGCAATTCTTTGTTCTTCTGTTTATCATCCCTTGGAAACACTTGAGGACATATATTTATATTCACATATTTATCATCTCTTAGAGCACCCAGTACATCATAGGGGCTTGATAAATGGCCATTGTTTCATACATGGTACGGGAGGTGACTTGAATTCTGATTTGTCATACAGCGTTTGTTGGTTATACAGCATAGTGGAAGCCTGCATCCTTTTGTTTTGCCACTTCAGATGGGCCCACATCCCCAGCATAGGGACTCATACAAAGTGCCCCATCAGGAAATGTCATGGAATGAGCAGATGAATAAAAGATGACTTCACACTTTCTTAAGAGCCTATGAACACCTTCATTCTTGTGTTGTCTTAGATTTTCCCAACTTGTATTGATAAATTTAAGACATTTACTCCATATAAACCTGTTCATGCCCTGTTAAATTTCAAAATATTAGTCAAGCAGGAGATATAATAGGCAAAGAATCCCAATTATGTCATGGCCTCTCATGCTGGGCCCTTTCTTTACACTGCCAATTAAATTTAACAAGCAGTCTTGAGCATCTCTGTGTGCATGGCACCAGGGATAGGGCAGCTATTTAAAGATTTATCAGGGGAGGAAGATTTGACCAAACACCCACACTTGTCACCTCTTCAATATGACCAATCCATGCTGACTCCTTGACAATTAGCCTGTTTCCTTTGATTTCTGGGCTTCCGCTTCTGCTGTTCCTCTACCTAGGCAGTGAAGCATATTGTTGGCTATTTAGTCACACATCCTGGCTTTGAATTCTACCACCTAGTTTTGTGACCTTGGAAAAGTTACTTTAGCTCTGACTCTCAGTTTCCCTGTCTGTAAAATGGGCATAATTATTCCTTCAGAGGGTGGTTAGGGGAGGAAATGAGATAATGCACATGAAGTGCTAACCAGAGCCCCTGGCGCTCAGTGAATGCCAGTTGTTTTCATTATTAGTGTGAACACACTTTCACGCTCCATCTTATTATACCTTACCCCACCTTTAAGGCCTGGCTTCAAGGTTTCTGCCTCTGCAAAGATTTCTCTGATGCTAGCCAAAGTAATCTTTCCCTTTCCAAGTGTTTTTTTGTATTAACTCACTTAGCCTTATAGTTACTCCCTCATTAAATGGCATATGCTATTCTCCAATGGCCTGTGGTACACAGTTTAGCACCTGGGTATGAAGAAATTCAGTAGCATCTTGCCTTGTTCATAATTTGATTATTCCCTGCATTTGTCTTCTATTTAGACAACATCTAAGCAACATGTGGGCAAAGACTCTAAGACAAAACACAAGATGTTTAAAAAACACAACTGAAGGGGCAGGGCCATACCTCAGTTCTCTCTCTCTCTCTCTCTAATTTTCTTCTCTTGTTAATTCCTACTTCCTGTTAGCTTTCTGATTTAAACGAGCCCATTTTTTCTTTTAAAAGACTATCACACTCAGTTTTATGGGCTTACAACAGTGTGACGATCACTGGTTTGTGAAGGTTTCTTGTGCCAGATTCACCCGTGTTTCTCAGTGAAAACGCTCAGTGTTCTGTACAGCTGTATGGAATTGGAATTTCTATGTTGGTCACATCAAATCAGCTTGGAAAATAGCCAAGTCCAGGGTCTTTATTCATCCATTCAGACAGTTCTAGAGGAACTGTCTCAAAGACTTGTCAGCCAGTGGTAGGCTATGCGGTTCAGAGAGCTGCTTGCCCTGTGTTGATGGGAATCTCGTTGCCTGCTTAAACCGGAGATTCCTGGCCCTCAGCTCAAGACACTCCAGCAAACTGGGAAAGGAATTATACAAATTCCAGGTGGTAGTTACCTTTTGGGATGAGGTGTTGTATGAGAGAAGGGACATGGGAAAGGGAAGAACCAAAGGAACTTTCCAAAGCAATGCTAACACTCTCTCTAACTTGTTAGTGGTTACTTGGATGTCAGTTGTATTGTTATTTTTTTATACTCTACAATATAACAATTTTGCATATACTTAATATATAATTTTTTAACATGGGAAAAGTAAGAACTGTGATCCTGGAAAAGACCTTGATAGCTGGGAAAGATTGAGGGCTGAAGGAGAAGGGGGTGACAGATGATAAGATGGTTGGATGGCATCATCAACTCAATGGACATGAGTTTGAGCAAACTCTGGGAAATGGTGAAGGACAGGGAGGCCTGGCATGCTGCATCCCATGGGGATGTCAAGAGTTGGACATGACTGAGTGACTGAACAACGATGAGCCTGCTGAGTATTATTTGCTCCCTTGCCATCTTACTCCTGAATTCAAAATGCAGAGTCATCCAAGGATTCTAAAACTTAATATAGAAAGGTCATCTGGTGATGCCCACCTGGTTGGCTTAGTTTACATTACTAATTCCTAGGGTTCTGTTGCAGGTGGCTCATGCACTATCCCAAGGGGCAAAGGAAGGTCAGCAGGTAGAGTCAGGTGGAGTCTGGAATCATCACCCCCTTTCAACCACATTTGATTTCTGTTTCACATATTAAGATTCCAGGTTAGAAATGGTTAAAGAGCCAGGAGGGAGGTCATAATGGTTCCTTTCTAATTTTCAGAGGGTATCTAATGAAGTTAGGTGGATGTTTATGGCTTCAAAGGGAGAAGTAGGGTGAATGGGCAAAAATTCTCGAGAGGTAAGATTGAATTGCTACATCTCTGTTTGCTTGAGGCAACCCAAGTTCATGGCTTTCTGCCTGCTGCCCAAGGTAGTTACAAATAGCACCTTCTTTCTCTAAGTATACCAATTTGAATGACAAGTTGTAAGGTCAGTCTAGTTATAAGGAATACTTTAACAGTTATATCTAAGATTACAGAGGACTAGTTTCCAAAGTGCAAACAGAAAGTGAAGTAAATAACGAGGACCAATTAGGGAGCATTGTTGATCTGCTGTTTCAAGCCTTTTTTTCCTTTAAGCAGAATTTTTTTTTTTTCTGGTTCTTTAATCATTTCTCCTGAGGCATAGTTGGCAGATTTCTCACCTCTTGGTCTCTCTGCTCTTGATATGTTTCCATTCCCCACCCCCCACCCCCAGGTCTCTGGAAACAAAAATGATAATTCAGTTGGGGTCTACTCAGAGTGGATTGAAGAGGCTTTCAGAATTGTAAAATGCTTGTAATAGAATGAAATACAGTACCATCAAGCTCATTCCAGTAGGAATAGCAATATGGTGAACTCTTATGTTGCATGTTTACATAAGGATCACTAGAGAATTGGCTGTGCATACATGTTTCTAAGCCTGTCCTTAGAGGTTCTTCTTCATTGGAAACAAAAATGATAATTCAGTTGGGGTCTACTCAGAGTGGATTGAAGAGGCTTTCAGAATTGTAAAATGCTTGTAATAGAATGAAATACAGTACCATCAAGCTCATTCCAGTAGGAATAGCAATATGGTGAACTCTTATGTTGCATGTTTACATAAGGATCACTAGAGAATTGGCTGTGCATACATGTTTCTAAGCCTGTCCTTAGAGGTTCTTCTTCATATTTAAATTTAGTAGGTTATTTTTACTAAGGAAGGAAAGGGTGGGACAAATTAGGAGTTTCTCATTAGGTGCTTCTGGGATGATACCTGGGAAGCTGAATTTAAACAATATCTCTGGTGTTCTGTTTCTTGGCAATTTTGGAGAATCCTCAGGGGTCCCACTGGTTCCCCAGCTGTGGGCCATGACTCCCAAGGGTGCAAAGATATGTCATTGTTTTAGTTATTCTAAATGCTGCCTTTTTAAAAATCAAATATCATTTTTCTTCCTCATATTTAATAGTTGTTAAACCTGCAGGTGCTATTGCAATGGCTAAAATACGTGTTTAAGAATTATCTACTTTATAAAGCTATTTATGTTTAAAGTTTGTACTGAGAATACAAAACTTCATCATGTATATGTTTGCCATTGGGTTCTTATAGTCTAAAAGATGAAAAATGAATTTATTTGACTTTACAGTTAAAGCCAGATAAATCTAATCTCACAAACCTAGGTTATGGCCAATGGTGTCCTGGTAGGTGTCTAATCAATAGGTGTCTGTGAGGGTTGGAGAGAAAGGTGGAGGGTGGTGGGATGGAGTAAAGAAAGCCCTGATTTGTAAAGTGTAACGCTTTCGTAGTGTAAACATTTTCATTATGGCTACCAACCTGACTTTACTCAATGTGGAATTGAGAAAAGAGGCACGTGATTGGCTCTTGTTGAGCTAGTGCAAGCTGGCTGCAACAGACCTCTGGGTCAGCTGAAAATCTTGTTCTCACAGCTGTTTTAGTGGTCTCCTTATTACTCTACAGATAAACCTGGCATGTCAAGAAGCTCTGGAAGCATATTATATATGGAATCAGGGGCTATCATTTTGCATTTGATTTCCAGAGCCACATCAGTGGAAAATCACCCGTATCTGAATTCCTGTGGGTTTTCCTATTGCCTCTATTACACCTTGTTCTGACCTTACAGTTGCCAATTTTGGCTCTCCAGAAAGTTTCCACGGGCTTTGCCTTCTTCCTTAGCCTAGTTCTTTTGTGACAATCTAATACATCTTCAGGGTAGCCCCTTAGTAGGACTCCACTTTGGTGAGGGTCAGCTTGCTTAAGTATGACTTTCAGGTTCTATCAGATCTGGTTTCTCAAGGATCATGAGACAAGCATCATTATCATAGACTCTGTTAATTTTTACCAGGTCTCCTTAATTCGGTGCTTTCAAAATCATTTTTAAAGAAACAGTATTCCTTGTTGATGTTCAGCGAGCAAAAGTGTTTCATAGTTAATATGTTTGGATATCAAAGGTTTCATAGTTGGACATGAATGGGAAATGTAGTATACTACATCTTACAGCTATTCCCCTCTCCTCCCATGCTGGAGAATCACAGTCTGTTTTCACAAAGTAATAACTCTGAGCAGTCTTGCAGAGAGAAATTTACTTACTTTGGTCTGATTTTTGTTGCTGTTGTTCAGTCACTAAGTCATGTCTGAATCTTTGTGACCCCATGAGCTGCAGCATGGTCTGATTTAGCTTTTCCAAAATTTATTCAAGCATGTACTTCTTCCTCACTGACCCTGATTTAAATCCCATGGAATATGCTTAGTGAAAAAATGATGTAATAGTTCAAGTAGTGTATATCTTATGACATTTCAAAATCCTGTTCCATGTTGGATTACTTCTTAGTTTCCCATGTCTGAATGATGGCCCCCTGGCACCAACTGATTTGCTGATGGGAAAAGAGTGATATATTCTGAGATCAGTGATTGGCCCAGCTCTTCAAGTTTCAGTGGCCAGCCCTGTCTTCCAGAGTCCCTTCTACTCTACTGTTGGGTATCTTACCCTGCATAAGAAAATGGTTTTTCGTATACAGAACATTTTTCATTTGGAAGAACTACCAGACAATACTTCTGTTTTTCTTTACTCACGCATACTTGACTAAAACAGTCACCATAAAAAGAGTAGCTAAGAGTGAGGATAAGGGAATATGGTTAGAAGGAAGTAGGATAATAAGGGACCTTGACCATCAGGCAGAGCAATTTAAATGTGAAACAGGAAATGGAACAGTTACCTTCTTCTGTTTGAGCTGCTCCTTCAAGGGAGAGAAGTAATGCCTTGATTGAATCAGCTCATTTATAATATATTGAGTTGGCCAAGTGGTTTGTTTGAATTTTTCTGTTGCATTGTATGGAAAAACACCAACGGACCTTTTGGTCAACTCTATATTTATTTCTTTTCCTTAGGTAATAGTATGGCTTTAAATTTGAGCATCAACACCTCATGTGACCCAGAAGAGACTACTGTTTCTTGAAAAATGATTTTGAAAGCACTGAGTTAAGGAGAGCTGATAAAAATTAACAGCGTCTATGATAATGATAAACTTCTTTTTACACTCTTGCTTTGGTAATCTTTGACTTCTTTATCTCTTTCTAAAGTGGTGCCCATGTGCTTGATTCATTGTAACTGTGCCATTTATTACTCAGCCTCAGGTCCCATGGCAATAGTCATGAATTTCCTCATTGCACAGGGTGATATCCTTGGAGAATCAAACCTACCCAGAAGGAACAATAAGGTGACTAGTATTTTTTTCATGAGAGCTCAATGGGATTATATCCTTGCTTTGAATTTCTCTCTGATAAGACTTCTTGTCTTTGGGGAATATCTGTTCTGCAATTGGCTAAATTCTATCTGCAAGGAATAGAAATATTTTGTCACCCATGATTGTTTTGAAGATATTTACCTGTCCCAAGAGCCAGTGAGAGAAATGTAGGAACCTTTTAATGCTGCCTCAGTCACCAGTATCTGCCTTGAAGAGCTGCTTCCAGACATGAACATACTAGAGCCTGCCTCCTCTGCCAGCCTGGCCACGTGCAGACTGCCAAACATTTCACCTACTGCCCACTCACTGCTAGCTGTATTGTTCTAATATTCAGATCTTATGCGGTCAAATGTTATTACTTTCTGTGTGTACTTGTTTTTGCAATCTACTAGAGTCATGGTTGGGATTCCCAGGTGGCTCTATGGTAAAGAATCTGCCTGGCAGTGCAGGAGATGCAGGAGAAGTGGATTCAACCCCTGGGTCAGGAAGATCCCCTGGAGTAGGAAATGGCAGCTCGCTTTAGTATTCTTGCCTGGAAAATCCCACGGACAGAGGAGTCTGTTGGGCTACCAGTCCATGAGGTCGCAAAGAGTCATGTGCAATTGAATGAGTGCACACACAGGGTCACCGTATACTCATCCACTTACATGATTTTCTGGGAATTTACTCTCCCACTCAAACCTGATAGCAGACTTGAAAACTGATTCTTTACAAGAAACCCCTTAATTTGGAGAGGATGTGTTGAAACCGTCTTAATCTTTTCGTTCCCTTGTGACTTAGCTGTGTCTAGGAACTCACAGAGGAACTTAGGAGACCATAGTTGGACTTCCTAAGTGGTTAAAACTGTTGAGTCTGGTACTTCCCAAAGACTAGTTGAACTGAATGTACAGGTGTACTCAGTTCACTGAACAAGTGAACTGGTGTTTTGCCTAGTTTTAATTATCCCCATGTTTTCCCTGCCTTCTTATCCTTGGTCCTGATTTACAGCTGGTCTTTCCATCCACAGTTAATTTGCAGGCACCAAGATGGCTCCGTCAGGAAGGTCAGTTCCCAATAAGAGCTCATGGCCCTCTTTCACTTATACCATGCCTACTGCTTCCTGTTCACTCTCTGATACTGTGATTCTGGACGTTGTTATGTGGTGCTTACTGTTTCTTTTGGGCTGTGTGTTTTTTGCCCGTTTGGATTCTTCTCTTGCTTATGAACAGTTTTCTGTCTTAAACTCTGCCAGGCAGACTCTCTGTTTTATGCAGTCCTCCAGATTCTGGTTGAATGACTCAGCATATCCCATACCTCTGTGAAAGCCTCCTAGCTGGGCTGGGCTCCTTAACCTGGGGAGGAGAGAGTTTTGAAATTTTATTTGGAATCCGAAGTCCTTAGTCTTTCATCTATTGCAGCCCAGGGACAGTGGATGAGGCCACCAAGATACCGTAGTAATGGAGGTCATGTGCTATCTGGTGGTGCTTAAGGTGGAGACGAGGTTGGAGCCACTGAGGCTTCATTTGCACACATACTGGGATGAAACCTCTACTTTGCTCACCCTCATAATGCTATTGATCTTGAGGCTAAAGAAGTCCAAGTGGAACTCTAACAAACTATCAGGCATCTATCTACAAGTTCATTTTCACGTGTAAATTCAGGGTTTGGGGTCCTGTGAACGCTCCATTGTTTCCCGGGTTGCAAAAGACATTTTTTTTCAATTGAAGTTTCTGCTTATCGAAATAACTGCAGATTACATGTTACTGTAGGAAATAGTGATCCCTCTGTTTGTTGGGGATGGGGAACTAAGCAAAATACATGATTCCCCTCCAGTAGCCTGGGAATATCTCTTTAACGTGTTGTATGAAGCTCTAACCTGTCTTATGATTGACATGGTTGCTGGGCTCAAATGGAACTGAAGTGAGGGTTGCCCTTATCTAGCTGAAGAGGTAAAAGGTTGGCTTCCCTTTTGTGATCATTTATGTTCTTTTGTTTGATTGCTCTGCTTAACATCTTTAATTCTTCATTTCAGGATAGGGCCATCTGCTGTCATCCTGTATTCTTTTTGGCTTGAAGGATTTTTATAGGCCCCTTTGTGACTGGGTTATAAACAATCACCTGTTTGCCATATGGGGATGTCTGTAGCTCACTATGACTTATGGGTGCCAGGCATCAGGGAGGACACATTTGACTTTAAGTGATAACCGTGGTGCTGAGATAGCAAGCCCTTGGGTCCATCTGGAAGCATTTAAATTGCTAATTGGCAGAGGCTGTGCATCACATGATAAAGAACCCAGAAGTTGTTGAAAATATGAGCAGACTCTCATTTAGAAACATCGGATATTCCTCCTCTGACTTCTTTGTGAGGTTCTTTAAATTACAGGGTAATGGGAGAAGTGAGAAGAAGCTAAATTGGGAGTGGGTTGCAAAAGACATTTTTTTCAGTTGAAGTTTCTGTTTCTCGAAATAATTCCAGATTTACATGCCATTATAGGAAATAGTGATTCCTTGTATACTTTTCTTTGTATTCCTCAGTGATAACATTTTGAAAAATTATAGTGTAAAACCACAGCCAAGGTAGTCAAATTTGTTTAATCCACTAATCTGTAGATTTCCCCAGTTTCACTTGTTATTTGTATGTGTTCTGTTCTCTTTGTCTCTGTGTATTAAACTCTATGCAATTTTGTCACCTGTGCAAACTTGTGTCTCCACCACCACAGTCAAGATATTGAACAACTGCAACACTGCAGCTACTTCCCCTTGCTCTTTCAGGGCCACACTCTCTCCTGTTCCCTTCTCTACCTCCTCTAGTCTCGAACCTTTGGCAGCTACTAATCTGTCTTTCAAGGTTTCCCAGATGGCTCAGTGGGCTGTAGGAGATGTGGAAGACTTGGGTTCGATCCCTAGATTGGGAACATCCCCTGGAGGAGGGCATTGCAATCCACTCCAGTATTCTTGCCTGGAGAATCCTGTGGACAGAGGAGCCTGGTGGGCTTCAGCCCATATGGTCACCAGGAGTTGGACATGACTGAGGTGACTCAGCATGTACACGATCTTTCATTTCTAAAATTTTGTTAGTTCAAAACTCTCATACAAATGGAATCATACGCAACTCACTGCGTAGGCTTTCAAAATTGACCGTGTGAGTGTGTGTGTGTGCGTGCGCGCGCGGCTAATTCTCTGGAGATTCATCCAAGTTTCTGTGTGTATCAGTAGTTCATTGCTTTTTATCGCTAACTAGTATTCCACAGTATATATATGTGCTATAGCTTTTTTGAACTTTCATTCTCTGAAAGGACATTTGAGCTGACTCCTGTTTGGGGATATTCCAAATGAGGCTGCTAGAAACATTCATGTAGCAGGCTTCTTGTATGGATTTAACTTTTCATTTCCCTAGGAGTGAATTTCCTGGGTCATAAGGTAGTTGAATATTTAGTTTCTAAGACATTGCCATACTTCTTCACCCCTGCCGTGAATGTTTTATCATTTTCCATTACTGCTGCTTCACTGCTGGCATTTAGGTGTTGTCAATTTTTTTTTTTTAATTGTAGCCATTCTGACAGATGTGTGATGTCACCTCATTGGGGTTTTAGTTTGTGTTTATAACAGTTGATAATGTTGAACAACTTCTCAGATGCTTATCTGCCATCTGCATATCTTTTTCACTGAAATGTCACTTCATTTTCTTTGTGTCCTGCACATTATCTAATTGTATTGTTTTCTGTTGACTTTTGAGAAGTCTTTATTTTGGATACTTTTATCACATATGTTGTCTGCAAATATTTTCTTTCTGTAGCTTGTCACTTCATATCAATGTATGGGCTTTTACAGAATGAAAAAAATTGTTTCATTTTGATGAGGCTCAGTTGATCAATTTGTCCTTTTATAGATTGTAATCTTAATGTCAAGTCTGCATATCCTTATTTCTCAAAGATTTCTTCTGATTTACTCTTTTGTTTTATAGTTTTATATTGACTTGCTAAATCTATGGTCTATTTGAAGTTAGTTTTTATAGAAGATTTAGGTTAAAATTGATCTTTAAGATTTTTTTTGCCAATGCGTATCCAGGCACTCTAGCACTATTTGCTGAAAACGGTGATTCAGTGTAAAAAGGCTAAATTATATCAGTGTCAGGAAAATGTTATCCTTCAGATCTGGGCTTGAGAAGCTACTGTGTTACCCTGTAGTGCACAGTTCACTGTGAGGTTTTTAAAGACCTGTAAGATCCGATAAAGGAAGATTCTGATTTACTCTGTACTTCATGGAGGGCGTTACTTGTGTTTCCAAATGACTTGAAGCCTGGCCAGGGGTGGCCTGGTAACTATAAGAACATTCCTCTTTCATCAAGATTGAGTAGAATAAGATGTATGTCTCATTTAAATTCAAGAAGACCAGAAAGACCTTGACTCAGTTGCATGGTCAATAGCACGAGAAAGTACACCTCTAGCTTCAGGGTCTGTGGGTCTGGCCACCCTCCAAGGGACAGGTCTCTGCAGCCTCCATGTCTCAGAGGGGATGGAACGGCATTGTCTACTTGACCAGCCAATAGAATGGAACATTCTCTCCAGCATCCTGCTTGTGCTTTAGTGTTTCCAGAATGCCGGCAAACTAACTTATCCTAGTTTAAATTTTCCTGGCTCCTCTGTTACCTCCAATGTGAAGGTCTTTCCTTCCACTCAGCTGTCACAATAAAGGTTGGCAGGAGTGTGTTTTTCAATTGTGATGCTACAAAAAGTTTCTGTAGCAGGCAAAACACACACCACTACTGGTCCCAAATCAAGGAATCGCTTTTCTTGGAAAGGTCTTCATTTCCATGCCCTTTGGACAGCTGCAGTTCAGCAACAAGTGCCAGGGGAGGAGGGAGCCGTTGGGGAAATGATAGTGGATACAGCTCATAGGGCAGGAATTGCCTCTAGTCCTCACTGTCCAGGGACCTTAGGGGGAGCCTCTGACCTCCTTGCGCTCTTACCTGCTTTGCTATGCCATTGGGAGGCTCACATTAGGGAGGAAGGGTGACAGTTGTTGACCACCTCACAGTTCTCCAGATTGAGCATGGCCCTCAAGTATGTAACAGAGGGATCCCCTGACTACTCAAGCCCTAACTGCTGGCTGCCTCCTCCCCACCCTCTCACTGCCCACTGGGCTAATTTAAAAAAAGGAAAATCTAGTTTTGCGAGGATATAGGTCAAGAACTGAACATAGTGCATGCTAGCTAATGTTCAATAAATCCTAGCTGTCATAAGTGTTTTGTCATATTTCTTTGTACATCACTACCCTTTAAATCGGTGGTCCCCAACCTTTTAGCCACCGGGGACCAGTTTCGTGGAAGACAATCTTTGCATGGACTGGAGTCGGGGAGTGGTTTGGGATGATTCAAAAGCATTACGTTTATTGGGCACTTTATTTCTATTTTATATCAGCTCCACCTCATGTCATTAGGCCTTAGATCCCAGAGACTGGGGAACCCCACTCTAGATGATGAAGCTTGGCTCTGGGCTATGGCATAAATGCAAACTGTCTACTAGACAGCTGTGCTCCCCTCTGTAGCACAGCTCTCACTGGGAAGTCCTGGCCACCACTGATTATATTTCCAGAACTTTCTAGCAGTTAGACTTGGCCATGTGGCTGGGTTTAAGTCAAAGGCATATGAGTGAAAGTGATGTATACTACTTAAAAGACTGATCCCAAGAATTCCCCTGATGCCCTATGCTCTTGTTTCCTTCCTGCTGCCTGGAATGGTGGGGATAACCACAGAGGCTCTAAAAGGAATGAAAGGAAAGCCTCTGTCAGACTCCCTGACATGCTAGAATGTCTACACAGAGGAGGACTGCTCTGCCAGTCAGTTTATCTCTCTGGGAAACCTTACTTGAGCAAGAGATCCATTTCTAGTGGGCTTAATTGCATATTTTTATTTATATATTTTTGACAGCAGTTAGCCTACCCTAAGTCATGGTTCACTTTCTCATTTTCTGTGTGAACATGTTGAGGGGCTCCAGACATGTAACATATTGGACTTGGCTCTTATTGTTCCCTTATGATGTGTAAAAATCAAATTACACAGAGCAGTAGTGTCTCTGGTTGAAACAAATCAATCAGAATAACACTTTATAATCTAGTCTTTCAAGACTACATTTTTCGAGAGTTGACTTTATTAAGTAAAATGAGTGTAACCCACATAAGTTCAGTTCAGTCACTCACTCGTGTCTGACTCTTTGCGACCCCATGAATTGCAGCACGTGGCAAGGATACTGGAGCGGGTTGCCATTTCCTTCTCCAGGGTACACATTAGAAATCTTAATTTGGACGAACAAACAAGAACCTAGGGCTGGGAAATGCTAAATATCACATGGGCATTTGAGTGCTGTCGTTGCTTTGTCCTTTGAAGCCAAAGAGATCCAGGCTTAACTCCAGCTTAAACTTCAACAGTTCAGTGAAAACTGACCTAAAGACTCAGCTTCCTCAGCTGAAAGCAGAACTAATAATAGTATCCACCTTCCATGTAGGATGCATGGCATAATGTGTACAGATTGCAGAGATGTTTAAAATGCATCCAGTGAAAGTCAGTTGTTCTGTTTATAAGCATTCTTTGTTAATAGCTGCACAAAAAGCAATTTAAAGCATTTCAACCCCTTTATTAAAATGAAAACAAAAGCCTTCTCATAGATTCTGAGAACAAATTGGTAGTATCAAGAAAAAAGGGGCAGGGGTGGGAGAAATCGGTGAACTGCTTTTGCAAGTTTTTTTTGTTTTTGTTTAGAGAAATTAAAAGTTTAAAAATAAAAATAATGTTAAAATAAAATTATTTGGAAATCTTAAAAAAAAAAATGAAATGATTTTGCTGTCGTATATACAGTTATATAACCAGCCATAAAACAACGAGTCTACTAGGAAACTCCTGACTGACTTGGGACCAGTGGTATATATAATTTTGTGTATTTACCTGTGTGTATTTGTGTGTGTGAGAGAGACAATGGAAATGCACATGGAAGCCGATGGACAAAGTCTCTGAAATATTGAAAGAAAAACAACTTTCATTCCGGGATACTAAAGCCTAGTGAATTTTTACTTTTTAAAGAAGCTTCCTTTTAACTCTCTTGATTTCTTTGTGCAGATGTGAAGACCTTTTGCCTGATATCATATTTCTACTGCCTGAGGAATTTAACATTTCTGTAGTCCACATCTTCTGATCATGAGTTTTCTCAGTGTTATGTTTGTCTGAAAGTCTTTATTTTGGTTTAATTATTGCCTGGTGTAGTTACATCAAACCCTCTACCCTCTGCAGTGGGAGGAGGCCCATCACTACACCGGGGTGAAACTGCCTCAAGGCACACTGCCATAAATTTTACATAAATCTCTTGTTTCTTTTCCCCTAGAATGTCAGTCCTGTTAGAGCAGGAATGCTCTCGGAACTTAGCGTGGGAACCTCGTCTCAGCCACTTTCCTCTGCAGCCGCCATCTTGGCCGCTGCCTCGTTGGTTGCAGCTGCAGCCCGGCCCTCCTTTGGCTTCTCCGGTGTCCTCCAGAGCCTTCTCTGTCTGTTGCCGCCACCCATCTCTGTCATACCCTTTTGCGTAGAAGGGTGACGTGACAAGGTTCTACTCTCATATCTGCCCTGGTGACAGCGAAGCAGCCGGCTGCCTGTGGGAGTGAAGATGGAGAAGCAGGAAGTGGGGGTGGGAACAGGAAGATGGTCCCGGGCGGGGCCGCATCAGGGATGGGCAGGATGAGGAAGCTCAGCAAGCTGTGGCTACTGGGACTCCTGGGGACAGAAGATGCCATTTGGAAAGAGGAAATGGAGCTGGGGAAGGTGGTGATGGTGATATCACAACCTGGGATGGAGAGAGGGATGTGGGGACAGGGAAGGTGGGCTGGGGATAGGTGTGTGTGCGTGCGTGCGTGCGCGCGCGCGCGCGTGCGTGTGTGTGTGTGTGTGTGTGTGTGTGTGTGTATTTAAGAGAATTCATGACAGGCTCGTTTTGGAAAAAAACAACTTAAAAAATATTAAAGGAGCTGTTTACCAGGTAAGGGAAAGAGCCTCTAGGCTAAGGAGGATGTAAAGAGCATATTAGAAATACTGAGTTATAGTCTTGGACCTGCCGTTAAAGAGGTCTACACATTTATGACCAATTACAGGCTGTATAACCTCTAAAATCTCATCAAATCATCTGAAGGGTGGAAAAAACATAACTTCTGTGATGGTTTATTTTATGTTGCCACTTGACTGGGCCATGGAATACTCAGGTATCTGGCTAAACAATTTTTCTGGGTGTCTACGAGGGTGTTTCTGGGAGAGATGAGCATTGAACTGGTGAACTGACTAAAACAGAGGACCCTCTCCAATGTGACTGGGCATCACTTCACCTGCTGAGTGCCCACCTAGGAGAGAAAGGTGGGAGAAAGTTGAATTCTCCCCACCTGCTGCATGATCTGAGACTCGGATCTCCTGCCCTGACTGGGACTCACTCTGTCAGCGCTCCTGGTTCTCAGGGCTTCGGGCTTGGACTGGACTTGAGCCATGGGCCTGCCAGCTCTCTGCCCTTGAACTTCACCATCACCTTTCCTGAGTCTCCAACTAGTGGAGGGCAGGTTGTGTGCCTTCTCAGCTTCCATCATCCCATAAGCCAATTCCTTAGATATGTAGGTTGTTTATTTCCTAGAGAACCCTGACTAATGTACATCCCTTATATGACAGTTGATGTATCCAGTGTCCTTCTTCTGGACAGATAGTTCAGTGGTAAAGAATCTGCCTGCAAATTGCAGGAGATGTGAGAGTGTGGCTGATCCCTGGGTCTGGAAGATCACCTGGAGAAGAAAATGGCAACCCACTCCAGTGTTCTTGCCTAGAAAATTCCATGGGCAGAGGAGCCTGGCAGGCAACCTACTAGGTTTTCATCTCACCTCAGCTCCATTTCCTCCTTCCAGGTGGCATTTTCTGCCTCCAGGGAGTCAGAGGTATCCATAACTTGTCCATGGGGTTGCAAAAAGTTGGACATGACTGAGCATGCATGCACATACTTAGAGCATGCAACCCACACAGTGAATGCTACTATTATTAGACTAATAAAGTTGGAAATCAAAATAGGATTCCCCCGCCTTCCTAATTTAAATAAAGAGGTCTGCATATTCGTGACCTCCATGGCTCTTTTGGGGGTATATCTGCTCTTGTTAAGTCCATAATTTAATTCCCTAGATTTTAAGTAAAAGTTCTCATTTGCATGCCAGCCAGACATAGATAAATGCATGTATAGAAAAGGCTTGAATAGTTTTCAATATATTCTAATTATTCATCTTGGTGATTTTGTTTCATGGAAAATTCCTTGAAGAATTGAGCATCATCATCGTTTGTCTAAATCAAGTAAATTCAGAATGTTTGGTAGGCTATCTGTCTGTGCAAGTAGAACTACTCTACTGTTACAGAAATAACAGAATAACTTAGTCCATATTAAGCCGCCTTCCTGTGTCAGATTTCTTTTCCCCCTCATGTTCAGCTTTTACGCTTTACCAAACTTGAATTTCTAAAGCGCACATCCAACTGCGTCTCATCTCCAACCCTAACCCCCCAGGGGCTCTTCACTGTCAGATGGCTTTGTCTGACATGCCCACCACACCTTTCCGACCTCAACTTTTACATCACCCCTCAGAGACCTTATGTTCTAGAGAAACTGAGACATACTTTATACCATGTCCCATACTTTCCCAGTGGGAGTGTTTAAATTCTACCCATGCTTGAAGGCTTAGATAAAATGGCACTTCTGCCTTAAAGCTTTCTTTTAATTCCCTTTCACAAAATCCAGTTATCACAGCACTTTTATTTCACCTGTCTTGTAGCGGATTGTGCCTGCCTGTTTGCATAACTGTTGTTTCCTTTCCTTCCTTCTTCACTGTGTACACCTACTATGTGTCACATGCCGTGCTATATGCCAGGTAGGCGGCCAGAAATAAAATAGGAAAGATCCATGTTCTTGTGGATGTGGGTAAAGACAGCCAGCCCCTAATCAACCAAAAAGCAAATTTATAATGACAAAAGGAGTTGAGTACTGCCAAGAAAAGCACAGAGCACCATAAGCTAGCATAACAGGGATGCATCTGGGATTTAAAGTAGGGAAAGAGATTTTGGTCAGGGAGGTGGTATAGACCTGGTCTAGCATACATGACAGAGAAGGCAGTGGCACCCCACTCCAGTACTCTTGCCTGGAAAATCCCATGGATGGAGGAGCCTAGTGGGATGCAGTCCATGGGGTTGTTAAAAGTCAGACACAACTGAAGCAACTTAGCAGCAGCAGCATACATGAGGGTGCTAACAAAAGATACGAGTAGATGTCGTACATTCAGGTGTCCTGATCCCCAGCCTCCAGCTAAACAGTCATGCTCTCCTGGAGAACTTACTAAGAAACTCACATTTCCTTTGGTGCTCACCCATCTACCTAAAGAACAGAACACCTTGATTAGCCCCCCTGCTTAGCTAATTATTCCTTTATCCAAAATTTACTGTTTTTGAACTGTCTGTGGGTTTCCCTTCTCCCCTTCTTCTCATATGAATCCTGATACTGTGTTTGCTAAGTGCAAGTAACAATGATTACTAAGTTATTTTTGGTTTCTTCTGTGTATAAGTAAATGCCATGCTAATAAATATCTACCTACCATTTATTTTTTGGCAGAACTTACCACTTACTGAGCTTTGATTATGTACCAAATGTCATGTTAAGAGTTTTGAATATATATCTTATCTAATTTTTCAACAAATATCTAAGATCAGTTATCATTCTTTTATCCTCAAAATGGAAGCTAAAACACAGAAAGATAAATCAAGAGAGGCCCAATATTTCAATGTTCTATTTGACTCCAAAACTTGGCTTTTAACTATGATGCCATATCATTCCCAGTGGTACAAGTTTCTTTAAGGGAAGGAAAATACTTCATCCATAGTGAGTCTTGACATGCGAGATGAAAAATCAAATGGGATAAACACGCTTGTTACAATGATATTTTAGAAATACAGGGGCTTATGCTGATTCTCTGAAAACCTAACTCTGAATTTTAGGGTCCCTGCTGCTGCTGCTAAGTCACTTCAGTCGTGTCCAACTCTGTGTGACCCCACAGATAGCAGTCCACCAGGCTCCCCTGTCCCTGGGATTCTCCAGGCAAGAACACTGGAGTGGGTTGCCATTTCCTTCTCCAATGCATGAAAGTGAAAAGTGAAAGTGAAGTCGCTCAGTCGTGTCAGACCCTCAGTGACCCCATGGACTGCAACCTACCAGGCTCCTCCATCCATGGGATTTTCCAGGCAAGAGTACTGGAGTGGGATGCTATTGCCAAATCAGTCCAAATGCAGATACCAGGTTCCCATGATAACAAATAGGTCCAGTTCACAAGCAGTAACTCCAGATTTTTTCAAGAGAACTGTTAGATGACTTTGTAAATATATATATATTTTTCTTATTTTCTCTGAACATACTTTACCAAGTACATTTTAATCTGCTTTTCCATCTACCCGAATATTTGCCTTCTCTCCTTTTCTTCCTTCTTGGTTTCATTGCTGTTGTATTTCCTTCCTTTTCCTGTTTCCTTTCTTTTCCCCCTCCTTCTTTCATTCCTCCTCTTCTCTGTCCGTCCATCTTCTTTACTCATAAAATACATGAGTCAAGGAGCGACAAAACAGTTGACATTTCCAGAAATTCTAAGGATACTTGCCTCCCATGAAAATGGTTCTCAATCATTAGCATTCGTATAGCTGGGTTCAGGAACTGGCATATGAGTTATCTTAGTTGAATAATTTGTGCACCTCTTATTGAGGGTGATTTGTAACTTTATTTAGAAAGGAGTTTTGTTTTCTAAAAGATGATCAGAGGTACTACTTGCTTCTCACTAGAGAGAATTTCTGAAGCCTTCTGAAAGCATTCTACTATGAATGAAAAATGAGGCTAGGTGATAAATATGTGGACCTTGAAACCTTAAACACTGAGATGCTCATCTGAGCCCAAATTTTACAGCAGAATAACCTGATTAACTTCCAAGGTTTGACATTTCCTATTATCAGTCAAGCCAGGATATCTCTTAAGGAAGAGCCACTTTGCTGTCTTGTTGGTGCTGTGCTTCAAAAAATCAAAATGGTGCAGACTGAAAGTAGTCTTAAAAATTTTGTAACATGAGCTTATGGCTATGTATTCAGATATACATGTGCAGAATGAAACTTAGATGTGACTGCATCAGAAATAGTCTAATGATTTGGCATCCTTAAAGCAATACTCTTTAATAGTCATCCAACATGTAGTTAGTAATATAGAAGAATATATTGATAAAAACTATGCCCCTCTTTACATTCAGAATAAGAAATTTATTAAAATACGTGGATAAAATGTTTTAAAGCTTTTGGTAACCATTTCCTTCCATGGTTTTTAGCCATTCATAACTTAATAGTGTTTCTTAGTTCATAATTTACTAAGGAGAGAAGTAACTTACATGAATATGACTACAGGTTTGTTACAGATATTAAGTTTAAAAGTATTTTTTCTTTCCTGCTTGATGTTAGCTAAGCATTTCCAATTTTACTCCGGTTTTAGTTGTTTATCTAGTTTTCCATTGTTTAAACTGGAGCCTTATTGTACATATTAATTGTTTTTTTCTTTTTGTTGGAGGGGTTGTTTTTCTTTTAGTTTTAATTAGCATTAGTTGCTCAGTCATGACCAACTCTTTGCAACCCCATGGACTGTAGCCTACCAGGCTCCTCTGTCCATGGAGTTCTCCAGGCAAGTATATTGGAGTGGGTTGCCATTCCCTTCTCAAGGGAATCTCCCTGACCCAGGGACTGAACCTCAGTCTCCTGCTTTGCAGGTAGATTATTTACCATCTGAGTTAGTAAGAGAAGTTTTTCTTTTAATTGTAGTTAATTTACAATGTCATTTTTATGCTATACAGCAAAGTGATTCTGTCATACATACATATGTGTGTGTGTGTATATATATATATATATATTCTTTTTAAAATATTCTTTTCTTTTACGGTGTATCACAGGATATTGAGTATAGTTCCCTGTTCTATATAGTAGGAACCTTGTTGTTTATTCATCTTATATATAATAATTTGCATCTGCTAATCTCAAACTTCCAACCCTCCTCTCCCCCACCTACGGTTCCCCTTGGCACCCATAAGTCTGTTCTCTGTGAGTTTCTATTTCTGTTTCATAGATGAGTTCATTTGTGTCATATTTTAGATTCTACATATAAAAGTGTATGTAGTATTTCTTTCTCTTTCGGACTGACTTCACGCAGTGTGATATCTCTTGTCGCATCCATGTTGCAGACAGTGGCATTATTCCATTCTTTTATGATGGCTGAGTAGTATTCTGTTGTGCATATGTACCATATCTTTATCCATTCTTCTGTCAATGGACATTTAAGTGGTTTCCATGTCTTGGATATTGTAAATGGTACTGCTGTGAATATGAGGGGAATGCTCTTAATTTTTAAAACTTAGATAAAGAACATTTTGAATGTACTACATCATACTTTTTTGTGTTTCAGATTTTGCTTCAGTTTTCTTTGACCTTCAACTGACTGCTCTCAGTGCTTATAGCTTGGATCAAGGTGCATGGAATAGAAGATTTTTACACTCATAAGTTATAGCCAACAATGAATATCTTCCGATCTATGAGTTTTCCCACTAATTTGAATTAATTTGAACTGGTTTAACAGAGAAAAGTTTTCACTCTTTTATTCTTTCATAAGGCAAAGAGGTTTTCATGTCGATACCTTTACAGAAAGTTGAATCTGTCAGGATCCTCAGAGATTGTATAACTTTTTAGTTTTGCTGGGAAAAAAAAGAGAAAATCTAGCTGGGACAGGTGCTTTGAAGCCCCCTAAATCTCCTGATACAAGTCCCCTGCTCTATATGCAAGAGAATGATGGTTCTGCCGTGGCCCTTTTGTGTTTCTCCCAGTTTTCAAGCTTCAGTGATAGCCGGGGAGTTTTTAAAGCTTAAGAGCTTTCTGACTGACTCTCTTCTTTAATTCTGATGGAGCACCACCTTGCAGTCTGGGAGCCACTTGTGGGATGAGGTATAAATGGAGTTAGCCAAGAATTAGTTAAATACAGTGGAAATACTATGGAGAAGTAGAGTGTATAGAAAAGACGGATTTATCCTTGTCAGGGGGACTGGGGAAAACTTCTGCTGCTGCTTGCTGCTAAGTCACTGCAGTCGTGTCCAACTCTGTGTGACCCCATAGATGGCAGCCCATCAGGATCCCCAGTCCCTGGGATTCTCCAGGCAAGAACACTGGAGTGGGTTGCCACTTCCTTCTCCAATGCATAAAAGTGAAAAATGAAAGTGAAAATGAAAAGTGAAAGTGAAGTCGCTCAGTTGTGGCTGACTCAACGACCCCATGGACTACAGCCTACCAGGCTTCTCCATCCATGGGATTTTCCAGGCAAGAGTGCTGGAATGGGGTGCCATTACCTTTTCTGGAGGAAAACCTCTAGGAAGGCACAATCAAGCTGAAACTGTCAGGATGTTTAGGAATTGTCCAATCAAGAGAGACAATTGCACTAAGAGCTCTATCATGAGAAACATCCAGTAGTTCTTAGAATGTAAGATTTTTGAGACCTTGGACTCTGAGGCTGACTGCTTTAGCGAAATTCTCTCTAATAATTTGTCTGTTTCTGTGGGCAAGTCACTGAGGTTCTCTGTTCCTCACCAGTCTTTTCTGTAAAATTAGCATAATAATACTATTGGGGTATTATATTGTTATCATACTGTTATGAACATTCCATATGAGGCTTGAGTTAAATAATGCATTAAAGCACCTTTGTATAATGCCTAACAGTCAGAATATAGTAACTGCTGGCTGTTATTAACCCAGAACTTTGCAAAACATGTTTATAGACATCATTTGATCCAATGCCTCCATCTGTACTCAGTCCTGAGGACATAGTATCTCTGCTAATGGTACTATCATTCTTTTTGGAGAAAACAAATAAGCACCATGGTCCCCTAGTAGGGGCCAGGAGTGTCCCAGAAGAGATAGACCCTGGGTCTTAGGGTCCCAAAGAATATGCAGGAATCATCCTATCTAGACTGGAAGTGCATCAGTACTTAAAATGCAAGTAGTTTCTCAAGAAGAAAGGAAACACATTTAAGGGACTAGGTTACATTAAGGATTTTGACAACATGACATTTATGGTTTAAGTGCCCCTCAGGAATCACGGCCTCAAACTGTTCAGTAATCATGTAAAATGGGTGAGCAAACAATTCAAGTGTTACTCTAGGATAATCTTAGTGGGAGCCCGATGCTGTAAACAGTCCTCTTCACATCTCTGTTTTGTGAAGTAGCTGTTCATTGTTGTCCATTTATTCCTTTACAGCTCTAAGTCTTTGACTAAATCTCTTAGTATCTTCTAACAATTTTTGAAAGATTTTCCAGGAAATCCAGCATAAGATGGTGTGGGCTATTATGCTAGCTGTAAAGAATGTGATTTCTATTGTAAAGAGCATCTTTTTCGACTGCACACATTTAACCTCTTTATGTCTGGTATTGCGGCTCAGGTGAGGAAAAGTATGGTGGCATTCATTGTGACAATTCTCCAGCATGGGATGTTTGTAGATGCTTTTATTGTTGATAAAGTACAGTATCCATTTGATCACATTTGATTCTCTGAACAGCCTTTCCCAGTTTTTACTTAGTGAAACTGAGACCTTAAGTTCAGGTAGTGACAGAGTTGGGACTTGAACCCAACTGTTTGGTCTCCAAACCGACTGCTTTTGTCACTGAACTGATTTTTGCCTTGTTTGCAAAGCTTGTACGTGAATACAAGAGCAAGGATTTTGGAGTTTGTAAGATCAGCAGACGGCAGAAGACCATCGTTCACAGGTGTATCATGGAGGACCCCACTCAACGGAGATTCAGTTCCGAGCAAGTATTAAGACTTCAGAGAGAGGCAGTACTGCAGTAGCCACTGTGTGACCTACTGATCCACTGGGAGGCAGCTGTTGGGGGTACAGAGGTAGGTTGAGCTACACGGCTCTGTTATACTTTTCATCCTGGGGAATTCCTCAGAGGAGAAAGGCCCATGTCCTCTGAAGGTCTTTGGGAGCTTCCAACCCTTTTGCAGCAGACAGCTTCTGACCATTTCCCACTTAAGGCAGCCACTGACAAGTTGCTAATGATTCCCTTAGGGTCCTTCACTTCACTTTAAGGATTATTTCGCTAGAATTTGAATCAGGGCTTTTTTTTTTTTTTTTTTTTTAAAGAGAATTCAGCTTGCTTTTCACCACCTTCCTATGGGATTAAGTTAAGGAAACTAAAGTCATTATCTGCTTGTGGCTTTGCTGAATCAATGAATTTTACTCACTATAAACTCGCATGAAGTAGTTCTTTTTCATGAAAAGATGGCATAGGCCGTTTTGAGCCTTGAGTTCTGAAGAATGCACAGAAAGCTCTCTGTGCTGGTAAATTAGAGCTGGCATCAAGGCCTGGTGCAGAGCAGCGGCAGGGTTTCTCCTCTTCCAATGCTTCCAGAGGCAGAGGTACCGAGTCTCTTTAAAGTGATAAAAAGAGGGGCAAGGTTAGGAAGGGATAAATAACACTTGGAAATCACAGCAATGGTATGTTTTTCTTTGAACATTATTCTAAATTGTACCTTTTCAGTTGCTTAAGATACTTTGTGTTCAAAAGGAATACAGCTTCAATAATCTTGCTTTTGGGGGAGGCAAATATATGAACTGCACACTTGGTTTAGGCTGAGCAGTTATAACTAGGGAAAGCTTATCATATTTTCTTAAATCTAAGACTTCACTGATTCTGAGATGCACCATATTATGTTACTAGATGACTGAGAGAATAAAATGCTAGCCTTCTGTAGCTTTGACTTGTGTCTTGTCTTTTTGACAGTTTTGGGAATTTCTCCTGCTTTTATTTTATTGCTTGGCACTTGGGAGTCACAGCCTTTTGCCTGTGTGCCAATAACACAGTTTAATCTACGTCTTGGTTTTATCTCCATCCAAAGAACATGTTTGTTGTCTAGTAAGATGTTGACTAAAAAGATACACAACCTGAGAGTTGCGAGTTAAGTTTTATTTGGGGCAAAATGAGGACTGCAGCTGGGGAGACAGCACCTCAGGTAGCTCTGAGGGACTGCTCCGAAGAGGCAGTGGGGGAAGGTCGATATACAAGATTTTGGGAAAGAAGGAGTTCAATGCAGTCAAGCACTTACTTTACAAAAGGTTTTCCACTAGTCATGAGGAGCTGATGTCACCATGAAGGGATTTAGTTTTTCTCAATATGAACAGATGCAAATATAGGGGCATGAAATCAGTTCCTGAAAATATCTCTCCGAAGACCTAGTCCACCAGTTTCCTTGGAGCACTGAGTGCCTCACTCTCCACCCTGGATTCCCTTCAAGGCACACTGGAAGTCAGCAGCTGCAGCACGGGATTCAGTTTCCTCAGAGGCAGATGACAGATGGCTTGTTACTCAGTCACTGGAAAATGCTCTTTGCAAGTGCCAATTTGTAGTTGACATAAGAAAATGGGGAGTTTCAATCGTTACTCATGTGGTAAAGAATCTGCCTGAAGTGCAAGAGACCCAGATTCAGTTCCTGGGTCAGGAAGATCCCCTGGAGAAGGTAATGGCTACCAACTTCAGGATTCTTGCCTGGAAAATTACATGAACAGAAGAACCTGGTGGGCTACAGTCTAGGGATCACAAAGAGTCAGACTTGACTGAGTGACTAGCATTTTTACTTTAACAAGAAATATTTGCTTCCCAAATAATACCAAATTTCCGTGCTATGGCTCATTTCAGCAAAATGATTCTGTTTCAACAGTAAACAATTTAGTTTTGTCTTTTTGAAGATAGGCAAGTTATGCCATTTGATTTTTCATTACTGCCACTGGCCAACACTGATGCCAAAACAATATCCCAATTTTGGAAAAGTTAAAATGTGAAAAAAAAAAACAACACACCTGTGACTTAGAATTGATGAACTATAAGAGCTCATTGCCTAAACAGCCAAGAGGAGAGAAGACCATCCAGCTATGAGAATTTCAGTCCCACTGACAAGAAAGAATTGAAGCAGTGAGCTGGTAAACAAGAAGACCTTAATATTCCTCTCAGCTTGATTAAACTTTACATAGATTTCTTCATGACTTTAGGCCCTAACTTCCTTTTTCTTAGTGCATGTACTATACAAAATTGCAATTACAAATTCTTTCTCTGATCCTTTGAGATGAGAATTTTCTACAACTCATCAATGTCTTCTTAAGGACCATCTCTTTGAAATGTAATCCTTGAAAGAGACAGCACCCCTATCTCTGTGTCTGAGAGACTGGGAGCCTAAACTCTAGGTGCCAGTTAGCAAACACAGATGGCCTAACTATGTGGACAAATCTCTCTGCCTAGAACTCCAGTATGTTTCCATTAGCTCATCCCAGATCTTAAAAATAACCAGAGTCGTTTCTTCTTGCTCCTCTATGCAGTAGTCTTGAAAAAGGCTGCCTTGTAGATGGTGACTGCAGCCATGAAGTTAAAAGACACTTGCTCTTAGGGAAAAAAGTTATGACCCACGTAGACAGTATAATAAAAGGTAGAGACTTTACTTTGCTGATAAGGTCCATCTAGTCAAAGCTGTGGTTTTTCCAGCAGTCATGTATGGATGTGAGAGTTGGACCATAAAGCTGAGCACTGAAGAATTGATGCTTTTGAACTGAGGTACTGGAGAAGACTCTTAGTGTCCCTTGGACTGCAAGGAGATCCAACCAGTTAATCCTAAAAGAAATCAGTCCTGACTATTCATTGGAAGGACCAATGTTGAAGCTGAAACTCCAGTACTTTGGCCACCTGATGCAAAGAACTGACTCATCTGAAAAGACCCTGATGCTGGGAAAGATTGAAGGCAGGAGGAGAAGGGGATGACAGAGGATGAGATGGCCGGATGGCATCACCAACTCGATGGACATGAGTCTGGGTAAACTCCGGGAGTTAGTGATGGACAGGGAAGCCTGGCATGCTGCAGTCCATGGGGTTGCAAAGAGTCAGACATGACTGAGCAAGTCAACTGAATTGAACTATTTAACTGAGGCAGTGCAGTTTGCAGTTTTTCTTTTATACTAGAATCCTAGTTCTAAAGAAATGGGCAGCATTAAAAGGATCCTTTATGCATACTTAGAAAGTCATAATTCAAGGTGGAAAGTGCATTTTCTAAAAAAAATAAAGCACATTTTTAGTCTCCCACATAGCTTGTATAGTTTGTTTTTTGAGAGTAAAATCCCTGTGATATACTTGCCCCCTGTAGTATTCTCTTTCATTTCTTTTAAAATTAAATTAATTTACTTTTAATTGATGAACAATCACTTTATAGTATTGTGTTGGTTTCTGCCAGACATCAACACCAATCAGCCATAGGTATACATACCTATGTCCCCTCCCTCTTGAACCTCCCTCCTACTTTCCTCCCCATCCCATCCCTCTAGGTTGTTACAGAGCCTGAGTTTGAGTTCCCTGAGGCATAAAGCAAATTCCCACTGGCAATCTATTTTGCATATAGTAATGTATATTTCTATGTCACTCTCTCCATACATCTCACCCTCTCCTTCCTCCACCTCCTGCCTTGTGTCTGTCAGTCTGTTCTCTATGTCTGTGTTTCCATTGCTACCCTGCAAATAGGTTCATCAGTACTGTCTTTCTAGAGTCCATAAATGTGCATTCGTATACTATATTTGGTTTTCTCTTTCTGACTTATTTCACTTTGTATATAGGTTCATCCACCGCATTAGGATTGACTCAGATGCATTCCTTTTTATGACTGAGTAATATTCCATTATATTATACCACTTCTTTATCCACTCATCTGTTGATGAACATCTAGGTTGCTTCCATGTCCTAGCTATTGTAAATAATGCTGCAGTAGACATTGGGGTGCATGTGTCTTTTTCAGTTTTGGCTTCCTCAGGATATATTCATAGTAGTGGGATTGCTGGATCACATGGTGATTTTGTTCCTTGTTTTTGGTGGAATCTCGATACTGGCTTCCATAGTGTGTGTATCAATTTACATTCCCACCAGTAGTGCAAGAGGATTCCCTTTTCTCCACAGCTTCCCCAGCATTTATTATTTATAGATTTTTTGGTGATGGCCGTTCTGACTGGTGTGAGGTAGTTTCTCATTGTAGTCTCATTGTACTTTTGATTTGCATTTCTCTAATTTTGAGTGATGTTGAACATCTTTTCATGAGCTTGTTAGCCATCTGTATTTGCAGCCATGAAATTAAAAGATGCTTACTCCTTGGAAGGAAAGTTATGACCAACCTAGACAGCATATTAAAAAGGACAGACATTACTTTGTCAGCAAAGGTCCATCTAGTCTTTCCAGTAGTCTTGTATGGATGTGAGATTTGGACTATAAAGAAAACTGAGAGCTGAAGAATTAAAGCCTTTTTTAAAAAAATTATTATATTTGTAAGTATATATTCCTTTATTTATTTTTTTTACCTTACAATATTGTATTGGTTTTGCCATACATTGACATGAATCCGCCACAGGTGTACATGAGTTCCCAACCCTGAACCCCTCTCCCACCACCCTCTCCATATCATCTGCTTTTGAACTGTGGTGTTGGAGAAGATTCTTGAGAGTCCCTTGGACTGCAAGGAGATCAAACCAGTCAATCCTAGGGGATATCAGTCCTGGGTGTTCATTGGAAGGACTGATGTTGAAGCTGAAACTCCAATACTTTGGCCATGTGATGTGAAGAACTGACATTTGAAAAGACCCTGATGCTGGTAAAGACTGAGGGCAGGAGGAGAGGGAACAACAGAGGATGAGATGGTCAGATGGCATCACTGACTCAGTGGACATGAGTTTGAGTAAACTCTGGGAGTTGGTGATGGACAGGGAAGCCTGGTGTGCTGCAGTTCATGGGGTCACAAAGAGTTGGACATGACTGAGCAACTGAACTGATGCTTTTTGGGAGAAATGTCTATTTAGGTCTTTTCCCCACTTTTCAATTGGGCTGTTTTTCTGGTATTTGTTTTTGCGTGAGCTGCAGGTATATTTTTGAAATTAATCCATTGTCAGTTGTTTCATTAGCTATTATTTTCTCCCATTCTGAGGGTCATCATTTTATTTGTTTATAGTTTCATTATCTGTGCAGAAGTTTTAAAGTTTAATTAGGCCCCAATTACTTATTTTTGTTTTTATTTTCATTACTCTAGGAGGTGGGTCATAGAGGCTGTTACTGTGATTTATGTCATAGTGTGTTTTGCCTATGTTTTCCTGTAAGAGTTTCATAGTTTCTGGTCTTATAGTTAGGTCTTTAATCCATTTTGAGTTTATCTTTGTATATAGTATTAGGAAGTGTTCTAATTTCACTCTTTTACACCTAGCTATCCAGTTTTCACAGCAGCATTTATGGAAGAAACTATCTTTGCCCCATCATATATCCTTGCCTCCTTTGTCAAAAATAAGATATACCTGTAGGTGCATGGGTTTATCTCTGGGCTTCCTGTCGTGTTCTAATTGGTCTATATTTTTGTTTTTGTGCCAATACCATACTGTCTTGATGACTGTAGCCTTGTAGTATAGCCTGAAGTCAGGAATTTTGATTCCTCCAGCTCCATTCTTCTTTCTCAAGATTGCTTTGGCTATTTGTTCCCCTGTAGTGTTTTATTACTGGAAATGCTCGAGTGCAAATGTATTGAGAATTAAAATTCATTTTTAGAACTGTTCATCTTCATTTTTTAATCGTAGTTATCATAGGAGTGAAAAAATATTCTTTCTGATCCAAATATCTAATTTTTCAGGCTAATATTCCATAGCCCAGAAATACTGCTTCTCTTATGATCACATAGCTAGTTAATGGTCAACCAAAAACAGTCCAGTGTTATTTCCAGTTGACCAATGACCCCCCACATTGAGCTGAACTTAAACACCTGTGGAGTTTGAAAAAAAATGTTGATGTAGTTTTACAAATCAGGATCAACTGATTCACAGTCTCTTGGTTTTGGGTCTAGGCATTTGTGGTTTTTAAAAAGCTCAGCTGGGTCTTTTCAAAGTGCATCTATAAAATGCAACCAGGTCTGAGAACTACCAGAATATGCTTTCTCCCTTTAGGTAATATACTAAAACCAAGCAGGATACTAATTGTTAGTTATGTCCTGCACAGAGGAGCAGAGGCTAAGTTTTAAACACTTTTTAGCATTTCTTTTCAGTCACAAATTCTCATTCTTAAAGCACCCAGTACTTAGTTATTCCATTGCTGTCTTGCCCTAGAAGTGTGTAAATCTGCATGTAGTACAACTGCTTGACTGGTTATGGTAGCTCACAGAACCTGGGGAGGTGGCCTTTTTGTGAAAGCAGATAGCACTTAATATATCTTTGAAGCTTGTCTGTTTGCAGGTTGGGCTCGTAGGCACACAAGGAAAGAGTTTTCAATGAACATTTCTATAATGTAACAAGTCTACCAGACTGCTGGCTCATAAGTCTGTACAGGTGATAGGATATTTTTTTGCAGGTGAGATATGCTTCATTGGAATGCACTCCTAGGAAGAAAGGAATTGTATAAATGCAAATGATTATTTTTATTATACAAATAAATAAGCCTAATACAGTAATAATTGCAGTTAAAGAGAAAGCCAGGTCCCAGTGCCCTAGAGAACAACAACTCTTTGTAAGGAAATCTAATGAACCTTTTATAACTATTATTACATGCCTTAACTGCAAGATTTTGAGTAAGAACCAAACTTTTAGGTGGGTGTTGGCTTTTTTTTTTAATCCACTAGACATAAATTAAACCAAACCAGGAGATTGAAGTGTTTCCTCCCTCTTCCTCCTACACCACTGTGGGCTTAACCACAATTTGCTGATGTTGGCAGTATTTGTACAAGCACTGCTATCTTCTAGAAAAAACACAATGCTACTGCGATGAGTCAAGGAAAGAATTAGAACTATATATTTAAAAATCTTTCCTTTTATGAGCAATTTAAATTGGCAGGAAAAACACAATTAAGCAATTTCAAAGGTGTAATTTTATGGAGATTTAAACACTACATCTCTAAACACTTTTTAAGAAAGACATCAGTAATTAAGTTTTTCTATTATTTATAGTTCTAATCTTGGAGAGACAGTGGTGAAGAAAATTGCCAAGAATGTAATTTTTCACAAAGTACAGTTTGAAAATTCCCAGCCTAAAATGTCAAAACAGAAAAAGGTGGCAGTGCCTAAAGGTTTCAGATATAGGAAAGAGCAGAGATGTCCTTCTGGCATCGCCCTTGATCGTTAACCAAGGGGGTCCTACAGACTCCCTGCCTCAGCTGGTGATGGGAACATATCTTACCTGGAAGTAAGAGAGAGCTTGCCAGAGATACTATTGAGAGAACCGGAAATTGCAAGATGCCTTTAACCCTTCCATTTTCACGCCCTATCTTTATAACCTTCCAATATTAGGTTTCACTTTGTAGGTACCTCTGGCAGCATCAAGATCTCTAGTTACCCGGAATACTGTCAACTCCTCATTTTTGAATCAGTTCCATTGCCCAGCTTTGCCATGCTTTTAATGTCTCAGTGAAAATCTGATTCCATAGTTTTTTTCCCCTGAAGTTGCCCTCTTTATAAATCTGTGTGACATCAGATTAGAGCTGAAATCTGCCACAGTGAGATTATTCAGAAGAAAAGGGAATCTATAAATTCAGTTCAGTCACTCAGTCCTGTCCAACTCTTGGCAACCCCATGGACTGCAGCACGCCAGGCTTCCCTGTCCATCACCAACTCCTGGAGATTGCTCAAACTCATGTCTATAAAGTCAGTGATGCCATTCAACCATCTCATCCTCTATCATCCCCTTCTCCTCCTGCCTTCAATCTTTCCCAGCATCAGGGTCTTTTCAAATAAGTCAGTTCTTTGGATCAGGTGGCCAAAGTATTGGAGTTTTTTCAGCTTCAGCATCAGTCCTTCCAATGAATATTCAGGACTGATTTCCTTTAGGATTGACTGGTTTGATCTTGCTGTCCAAGGGACTCTCAAGAGTCTTCTCTAACACCACAGTTGAAACATGTATAATAACATATAAGAAACAAATCGCCAGTCTAGGTTCAATGCAGGATACAGGATGCTTGGGGCTGGTTTACTGGGATGACCAGAAAGATGGTATGGGGAGGGAATTGAGAGGGGGATTCAGGATTGGGAACACGTGTACACCCATGGCAGATTCATGTTGATGTATGGCAAAACCAATACAATATTGTAAAGTAAAATAAAATCTGAAAAACACACAAAAAACAAAAGCGTAAGGTCTTCGACACTCAGCTTTCTTTATGGTCCAACTCTCACATCCACAAATGACTGCTGGAAAAACCATAGCTTTGACTAGATGGACCTTTGTTGGCAAAATAATGTCTCTGCTTCTTAATATGCTCTCTAGGTTTGTCATAGCTTTTCTTCCAAGGAGCAAGCATCTTTTAATTTCATGGCTGCAGTCACCATCTGCAGTGATTTTGGAGCCCAAGAAAATAAAGTCTCTCATGGTTTCCATTGTTTCTCCATCTATTTGCCATGAAGTGATGGGACCGGATACCGTGATCTTAGTTTTCTGAATGTTGAGTTTTAAGCCAAGTTTTTCACTCTCCTTTTTCACTTTTATCAAGAAGCTCTTTAGTTCTTCTTCGCTTTCTGCCACAAGGGTGGTGTATCTACATATCTGAGGTTATTGATATTTCTCCTGGCAGTCTTGATTCCAGCTTGTGCTTCATCCAGCCTGGCATTTCACATGATATACTCTGCATATAAGTTAAATAAAAAGGGTGACAATATACAGTCTTCATATACTCCTTTTCCTATTTGGAACCCATCTGTTGTTCCATGTCCAGTTCTAACTGTTGCTTCTTGATGTGCATACAGATTTTTCAGGAGACAGGTAAGGTGATCTGGTATTCACATCTCCTGAAGAATTTTCCACAATTTGTTGTGATCCACACAGTCAAAGTCTTTGGCATAGTCAGCAAAGCAGAAATAGATGTTTTTCTGGAACTCTCTAGCGTTTTTTGGTGATCCAACTGATGTTGGCAATTGGATCTCCGGCTCCCCTGCCTTTTCTAAATCCAGCTTGAATATCTGAAAGTTCATGGTTCACGTATTGCTGAAGCCTGGCTTGGAGAATTTTGAGCATTATTTTACTAGCATGTGAGATGAGTGCAATTGTGAGATAATGAGCATTCTTTGGCATTGCCTTTCTTTGGGATTGGAATGAAAACTGACCTTTTCCAGTTCTGTGGTCACTGCTGAGTTTTCCAAATTTGCTGGCATATTGAGTGCAGCACTGTCACAGCATCATCTTTCAGGATTTGAAATAGCTCAACTGGAATTCCATCACCTCCACTAGCTTTGTTCTTAGTGATGCTTCCTAAGGCCCATTTGACTTCACACTCCAGGATGTCTGGCTCTAGGTGAGTGATCATACCATTGTGGTTATCTGGGTCACAAAGATCTTTTTTTGTGTAGTTCTTCTGTGTATTCTTGCCACTTCTTTTTAATATCTTCTGCTTCTGTTATGTCCATACCATTTCTGTCCTTTATTGTTCCCATCTTTGCACAAAATGTTCCCTTGGTATCACTAATTTTCTGGAAGAAATCTCTGGTCTTTCCCATTCTGTTATTTTCCTCTGTTTCTTTTCATTGAGCAGTGAGGAAGGCTGTCTTATGTCTCTGTTTCTTCTCCTTTTTATCTCACTGTAGAAGTCACTGGCAACCACTTCAGTATTCTTGCTTTGAGAAGCCCATGACCAGTATGAAAAGGGCATCTATAAAGGCTACTGTTAATCAGGGAATCTTGGGGCAGCTGGTTGTCATGTCTTTGCTGGCACACCACTGTCTCTGGAACTAGCTGATAAATTTGCTTCCTCATCTCTGCAGTGGCCTTTCAAACACATGAAGGTTTCTCTCCTGCCCCCACTTTTGTTTTTTTCCAAATGTTTTTTCTTAAATTTGTGCATTTCTGATTAGACACCAGGGCTGGGTATATGTTTATTTCCAACTTTAAATTGAATACAACAGCTTGTGAGGACACTTGGTGGATTGTTGAAATGGGGACTCCAAAGTCTGCTTTGCCTTTTTCTTGCGAAGAGAGCTCAGTTTCTGTTAAGCCTGTTTTTAGTTGTGTCCTACTCTTTGAGACTCCATGGACTGCAGCCCTCTAGGCTCCTCTGTCCATGGGGTTCTCCAGGCAAGAATACTGGAGTGGGTTGCCATTTCCTTCTCCAGGGGATCTTCCTGACCCAGGGATTGAACCTGCATCTCTAAGAGCTCTAATTCATTTGAGAATACTAGCTTCAACTTAACCTCTCATCCTGACAGCATAATCTCTGATCTGAAAAGTGCATAGATTTCCTATACTGTTCTTCTTGATATGTTTTTCTGTCTCTCAGGCCCTATAACCCACTCAGTCTTCTGTCCACAGTTACCTGCCTTTCCTCACCTAGAGTCCTTAAAATGTGTGACATTCTCAATACCAGAAGAGGAACCCAGCTGAGGTTGGTGACATGCTAAAATGGCCTTCCATTTTCCCTTCTCCTGGTGTCTATGTGCTATACAGCCCTCTTATTTTGACTGTGGATATGACTGAATATGATGGGATAGTACTCCTAGGATGAGCTTATGTCATATGACATGTTGACTTTCAGAAAGGGAGCTTGCCTCTTGTGAATATGCCATGACCTGATGACTATTTAACGGGAGTGAGAGCAACTAAAAATGGAGCTGCCAAACGGGCTTCCCAGGCGGCACTGGTGGCGAAGGACCTGCCTGTCAATGCAGGAGACTTACGAGATGCAGGTTAGATCCCTGGGCCCGGAAGATCCCCTGGAGAAGGAAATGGCAACCCACTCCAGTATTCTTGTTTGGAGAATTCCATGGACGCAGGAACCTGGCTGTCTACAGTCCATAGGATCATACAGAGTTAGACACGACTTAAGTAACTTAGCACATATGGTCTTGAAATCCCACTCCTGAACATATCTCTGAAGAAAACTATAATTCAAAAAGATACATGCATCTCAGTGTTTGTTGCAGTACTGTTTACAATAGCTAAGACAATGAAGCAATCTAAATGTCCACTGATGAACAGATAAAGAAGATGTGGTATTTTTACACAGTATTATTCAGTTGAATATTATTGAACCATAAAGAATGAAATAATGCCATTTGCAGTAACTTGGATAGACCTAGAGATTATCATAATAAGTGAAGTATGTCAAACAGAGAATGGCAAATATCACTTATGTGTGGAATCTAAAGTTTAAAAAGATACAGATGAACTTATTTAGAAACAGAAGTAGACCCACAAACATAGAAAACAAACTTAGGGGTTACCAAAGGGGAAAAACAGGGAGGGATAAATTAGGTTGTGATTAATGTATACATGCTAATATAAATAAAGTAGATAACTAACAAGGACTGATAATGGAGCACAGGACTAATGGTAGTTTGTAATAATGCATAAGGGAAAAGCATCTGAAAAGTGTGTGTGTGCATAATCACTGTGCTGTACACCTGTAACTAACAGAACATGGTGAATCTACTATGCTTCAATTTACATACACTGAATTAGGAAAAAATGGGACTGGGCTCTTCCTGATCTCTGAGGTTTGAAGCAGGAGATGGATTCCAAGGGAGAGAGATGGTTTGTGGCTTGGCTTTAAATTAGATCCTTACAAAGTTGACTTGTAAGGATCTGAGGCCAATGGCCAGCCAGAAAATGGGAACTCCGGCACACAGCCTCAAGGAAATGGATTCTGTCAGCAGCCCGAATGAGCTCGGAAGTGGGTTTTTCCTCCCAGAGCTTCTAATAGGAAACTCAACCCATCTTGAGTGTGAGTGTGAAGACCTGAGTGTGAGACCCTGAATAAAGAAACCTGCTTAGTCAGGATGGACTTCTGACTTAGAGTGTAATAATACACAGCTGTTGTTTAAAGCTGCAAAGCCAGGGGTAATTAGTTACGTAACGATAGAAAACTAACACACCAGCTCTCCTGTGTTCTCATAGTGTTCTCTTCGGTGGAAACAGCTCCCATCCTGTCACCTTATTGGCAGGTTCGCATCAGCCATGGGTGTTTTCTTCTGGATTGTTCTTTCTTCCCTAATGTTCTCTCGGAAATGGGTATCAAATGACTGCATTTTGTCAGTGTTCTGGCTAACTCTGGTTCAGTGCTTATTCTCTTGCACAGGTAAAACATAAGCTAAAGTGACCCCAAACGCAGTAAATGTACTTTGAAAAAGTGTAAATCTTTTCTGAAGCAGAGCAGGATAGAAATAATCAAATAAAAAGGCTCTGGCTAAAAATTAAACCCATCTCTCTACCATGGCACCATCATGTGGTGCTGATCACTTTGGTCTCTTGTAAGAGCTTGAGAGCGAGGGTCTGTGATCTGTTTATCTTTAAATGCTAAGTATAGGACTCGGTATATATTGGGTGCTCAATAAGTATCTTCTACATTACCTCAGTGGAAGCACTCGCAAATGACAGGATTTGAGCTTGCTGAGATTCACTGAATTTTTCCTCCAGAGTTGAAAAGCAACAAAGAGAACTATCTGCTCAGAAAAACAGAAAGGGGCTGAGGTGTGTACTGGAGAGTAAATGTTTTCACAGAATCAGAAAGCAATTTTTCTGAAGCAGGAGGTGTTGGATGAGCTGTTTCTGGGTGGGAGATAAAGAATAGGAAAAAATCAAAATAAGACACCTTAGGTTTTACCATGGAGCAAATGAAACAGGAGGTGATAACACAGTGTTGAGAACCGCTCTGAAACTGTGTTTTCTCTCGTTGGGGAAGGGCACTTTTTCGCCTTTGAGAGAGACTAGGTCATACACACAGATGTAGCTGGGGGATTTGTCCATGGTAAAATAGCTAAACTAATGTTAAGAGAAGAAAATCCACTCACAGCTGAAAGATGAATGGAACGAAGAGATAGAGACTGAAGTGCTGCAGGCAAGTGCAGGCTCCCCTTCAGGGAACTCAGTACTCTTAACTCGGGCTGCCAGTTTCCGGAGCATAATCTGGGGACTATCCCATGGCAGCAGACAGTTGTGGAGTAACAGCAAGCAAAAGCAAAACTGACGTTGCTCTCTGCAGTCTGTCTGCTGTGTGCATGTGTCTCAGATCACTGACAGTCTCAGCAGCTGGGGAAACTGAGGCTCACGGGGTAAGTGACCTGCTGAAGGTTGCAAAACAGATAACTGATATGGAGGACTGGAACCGAGGCTGGGAGTTTGATGTCAGTCTGTGCTCTTCCAGAACATCAAATTGTCTCTCTAAGGAGGAAGCGGGAATAGAAAAATATTTATGCATTTTGAAATTAACACCCAGACTCCTCAGGGCTATGTGAGAATCAGGTGGAAGAGTTATGTTCTTGAAAAAGTAATTTAATTTATCTGAAAAAAAGAATCCCGTAATCCATTCAACTCTGGTAATCTTTGACTGCCTGACTCTAGCAATTTATCGGTACCTAAAATGAGTAATGCCCAGGCCTGAGACACTACAGGAAATATCGAAATACAAACTCTCTGTGGCTGCATGCCACTTATTTAACAGACATCTGTTAAAAGGCTTCTTTGGGCCAAGCAAGTAGTCGGAAATGCTATGTTAGATTCTGGGACATTCTTCTTCAACCAACTATGCACAGATTTTTGTTGAAATTTGGCTCGTAGATTCCCATCTTTGATGTTGGTTCTACGTTAGTGATGTGCCTACAAACAAATCAAAAGATATTATGTCTTTTATGTTTCCTTTTAAAAGCAGGAAATGTTAATGTTTAAAATGTCATGTTTAACTTGAAAGTAAAAATTCTACTTGGGGTTTTTTTTCAATAGCTATAGATCATAAACCACTGACTACCTCTCTTTATTACAGAGAAGACCAATTTAGGATAATTGTTTTTTATTTTATAAACTATTTTGAAAAATGAAAAATGTATAATTTATCTTTAAGGTCTATTACTTTAAAAAAAACAAACTTTGCCACTACACAATAAATATCTGTGTAGAACAAAGTTATGATTACTTACTATCTCATTACGAAGTATTGCATTGCTTCTATCAATTGATATGATATAATCTTCAAATCCATTTATTGAGGCATAAATGAAGTGTGAAACAGTCCATTGAAAGTGAACAAATGAGGATGTCACCCACAAGATCCCTCCTTGTGGTGGAACTTCCGGGATAGTTGGCTTGCTGTAAGTGATAAGCATTCCTCTAATATGACAACAAGAAGTCCTTATATATAAATCAAAGTTCTCATATTTTCTCTCATTACCTGATATATCAACTTGTACCATTTTGTACCAGTGCAGTCATCACTGCTTCTCTGACATTGTCCTCCTGCCTTCCTCCCAGATGACTGGAGCTCACTTTGGAGAGCACTGGTTAAAAGGTGGTTCAGCGGTAAAGAACCCGCCTGCAGTGCAGGAGGTGCAGGAGACATGAGTTCAGTCCCTGGGTCAGGAAGAGCCCCTGGAGGAGGAAATGGCAACCCACTCCAGTATTCTTGCCTGGGAAAGCCCATGGATTCGGGGCTTGGCGGGCTGCCGTCCATGGGGTCACAGAAGAGTTGGACACAGCTTAGCAACTGAGTGCATAATACATACATCATGCATTTAAATAATACATGTTGATGGCAGAAAAGCTGAGCAACACTTGTATGTGTAGGGAAGAAACTGGCAGAACTTCTAATCCAGCACTTCAAAACAAAGATATTTGACACAACTAAAAGTTTTGTGTTTGAGGTGGTGTGTTGATAGGGTGTGCACAGCCTTTAATAATTTTATTTTCATATATCAGTACTTCATAACAATTTTTTATGAAATTCTCATTAATATAAATAAAATAATTTTTGATATATTTTATCTAACCATTTTACTAAACCCTCGTTACATTTTTATTGGAGTTTAAATTTTCTTGTATATGGTAAAATAATTAGCAAATTATTTTTGAGTCAAATGATTCATTTTCTAAACAAAGAGCATTTTCTAGAGCCTGTAAGATAAAATGAATTCTGTAAATGTATTTAGTAATTACAGTGCAACGGTATTACTAAACAGCCTCTCATTATCCATTGGATTTATCTCTGTGTACTGCTAGATTCATGGCTTACCACTGATTGCTGTTTTTCACCCTCTTCATCTTGAGGAAATCTGCCTGTTTAGCAGGTAAGTTTTAACCTGCGTGAATGGGATTTGGTTCCTGGCCCTGTGCAGTTTTGTCCCGGTTATAATTTTTGCACGGTCGTTCCATCCCTTCTCTTCGTGGCAGTAATAGGTAAAGTGTTGTTTCACTCTGCTCATCTGGTCTTTGTAATTTCATGGTCAAACAACAGGGAATCTGATATCTGTTAAGTGTCAGGAGTCCTCTGGCTGTCTCTGGATGCTAGGATTCTTGCATGTCTCTCATGATGATTCTAGTGCCGTTTGACATCTAAGCCGTCTGTCTCTTTGCCATTAATCTGACTGCATTTACTTAGGCCAGTGACTAGTGAGCTCAGTCAGGAGGTTAAGTTGCTTGTGTCATTTCCTTTGCTTTTCCCTTTTTGGTAAATTCTTTGTCTGCAGTGTCTAGATAGGATGCTCCAGCTGTGAAGCTGATGTTTACATATGAAAGTCTATGAAATTTCCTAAGGCAAAATAAAGCAATGGATCTACAGTGTCTACCGATGATGTGCTTTGCATACAAATGTGCAACCGAAGTTACTGGTTTTCTCCGCCACCATTTAGTTGCTAAGTTGTGTCTGACTCTTTGTGACCCCATGGACTGCAGCCCACCAGGCTCCTCTGTCCATGAGATATCCCAGTCAAGGATACAGAAGTAGGTTGCCATTCCCTTCTCCAGCAGATCTTCCCGACCGAGGGATCTGAGGTGGAGCTGATATAATAATAACAACAGAAATCAAGTGCACAATAAATGTCATGGCTTGAATCATCCCCAAACCATCCGCTCCCCCCAGCCCCACCCCTGGTCTGTTGAAGAATTGTCTTCCGGGAAAGTGGTCCCTGGTGCCTGAAAGATTGAGGACTGCTGCTCTCTAGGACCCTCGGCGTCCGCCACCTGGAAGCACTGGTGTAGCTGTAACGTCTGGGTAGGCTGTCCCATCGTGGAACCAGTGTTTACAAATGAAAGTCTACGAAGATTTCCAAGGACAAAATAAAGTAATTGACCTACAGTGTCTGTGTTTGCTTTTGATACAAATGTGCATCTGAAGTTACTGATTTTCTCTGTATGTGTCTGTAAACAAACAAAAAGCTTAAAAAGCCCTTTTTTCATAAAAAAGATTTTTTTCAATGGTCTCTTCATATTTATAGTATCTTTTGTATCTATGGCCAGATCTCTGTTTCATTCTCAGTTGTGTACAGGCATGCACTTTCTCTCTCTCCCCCAGAACCTTTAGAAATTAGTCACAACAAGCTGTCATTTCTGTGCACTTCAGGAATCTCTTTTTGAGCTGTATGTGCCGTTGAGAGAGAACTGTATACAAAGATGACAAGAATTTAGAATCAATCTAATTTCTATTTGGATTGAAAAACAGATATTTCTGAATTCCAAGTGAGTTTTCCTTTTTTGTTTTACAGTGCTTGAATAAGAAATAGGGGGTAAATTAGGAAGATGGGATTAACAGTTATAAACTGCTCTACATAAAATATATGAGCAATGGAACTATACTAAAATAAGGAATGAAAATGTATTGAAAAGAAAATGCTGGTTGAATAGAAAGTATTACTTCTGGTTTCTCCTGAGTTTCATGGCCCTTCATTAAACCCTGAAAAATCTGAAGCATTCTGAGTGCATAAACTTTTCATCTCTCTTGAATGTAATAGAACCATTTTAAAGGAATTCACAAATGAGCTAAATCAGATATAGAGAAAACCTTTGAGTGATTAGAAAAAAAGTAGGGGGAGAAAACCCTTCGAGTCCAGACCCTATCTTAATGCACAGTCCAGCTGGAATGATGTTAGAGAAGATAGTTTCTACGAAATAGAGAGAAATGGCCCTAACTTAACCTCCTTATGTTGGATTTAGGAAATTGTGTTCCCAGATTGATAGCTGCCCAAAAATCAGTACCAGGGAAAATGACTTTACTATAGAGAATATTGACCTCCAAATTTCCCTACCTAACCAGGATGTTGATAATATTCCTTTACTTTGTGAGTGTTCATGGTTTTCCGAGCAAATAGGTGGAAATACTTTTACCTTTTAGGGAGGGGATTAATAGATTACATTATAAAGGTTCATATTTAAAGGCGTTCCTATTTCGATTGGTTTATGGAGTGTTTATTAATAGGACTTCCATACTCCCAGGATAAGATAACTAAAAAATTCCTAGACTACAAAGGAGTTTAACTTCTATGCTTCTAAATATCCTGGCTTTTAAAGACTCTAGACTCTTGTTGAAGTCATAACCGGGACAGAAAAACTTAGTTGCAAATTAATGAATATTGTTATATTATAATGGCACCCCACTCCAGTACTCTTGCCTGGAAAATCCCATGGACAGAGGAGCCTGGTAGGCTGCAGTCCATAGGATCGTGAAGAGTCAGACACGACTGAGCGACTTCACTTTCACTTTTCCTTTCATGTATTGGAGAAGGAAATGGCAACCCACTCCAGTGTTCTTGCCTGGAGAATCCCAGGGACAGGGGAGCCTGGTGGGCCACCGTCTATGGGATCGCATAGAGTCGGACATGACTGAAGCGATTTAGCAGCAGCAGTAGCAGTAGCAGCAGCATAGTAAGTGATATCCAGCTTGTTTAAAAAAAAAACAACAACCCACCAGGGAGTTTTAGTATTAAGCCTAATTGAAGAATTGTCTTAGTTTTATTTCAGAGCTAAAAAAATGAATATTCTTGACTGTGCCATTTATCATACTTTTCTGTCCCTTTTTCTATCAAGTTCTTTCACTTAAATTCTTCAAGTTTCCTAACTATATCATTTCCAAACAATTTCAGTGGTTGACAGCAAATTTTTCAACTCTTGGGTGGACATCTGGCCCCAGACTTCTCTTATAAAGTTCTTATAGCCATATGCATATATATCCATATTCCATTTTCTAGTCAACAGAGAAATATAACCACAATAATTAACTGCTGTAATTAATATATCTTCAGCTCAGTTGCTTAGTCGTGTCCAACTCTTTGCGACCCCATGAATCACAGCACACCAGGCCTCCTTGTCCATCACCATCTTCCGGAGTTCACTCAGACTCAGGTCCATTGAGTCAGTGATGCCATCCAGCCATCTCATCCTCTGTCATCCCCTTCTCCTCCTGCCCCCAATCCCTCCCAACATCAGTCTTTTCCAATGAGTCAACAATTCGCATGAGGTGGCCAAAGTACTAGAGTTTCAGCTTCAGCATCATTCCTTCCAAAGAACACCCAGGGCTGATCTCCTTCAGGATGGACTGGTTGGATCTCCTTGCAGTCTAAGGGACTCTCAAGAGTCTTCTTCAGCACCCCAGTTCAAAAGCATCAGTCTTTGGTGTTCAGCCTTCTTCACAGTCCAACTCTCACATCCATGCATGACCACTGGAAAAACCATAGCCTTGACTAGATGGACCTTTGTTGGCAAAGTAATGTCTCTGCTTTTCAATATGCTATCTAGGTTGGTCATAACTTTTCTTCCAAGGAGTAAGTGTCTTTTAATTTCATGGCTGCAGTCACCATCTGCAGAGATTTTGGAGCCCCCCAAAATAAAGTCTGATAATGTTTCTACTATTTCTCCATCTATTTTCCATGAAGTGATGGGACCAGATGCCTTGATCTTCATTTTCTGAATGTTGAGCTTTAAGCCAACTTTTTCATTCTCCTCTTTCACTGTCATCAAAAGGCTTTTTAGTTCTTTTTCACTTTCTGCCAAAAGGGTGATGTCATCTGCATATCTGAGGTGATTGATATTTCTCCTGGCAGTCTTGATTCCAACTTGTGCTTCTTCCAACCCAGCATTTCTCATGATGTACTCTGCATATAAGTTAAATAAGCAAGGTGAAAATATACAGCCTTGATATATTCCTTTTCCTATTTGGAACCAGTCTGTTGTTCTATTGATATTTCTCCTGGCAGTCTTGATTCCAACTTGTGCTTCTTCCAACCCAGCATTTCTCATGATGTACTCTGCATATAAGTTAAATAAGCAAGGTGAAAATATACAGCCTTGATATATTCCTTTTCCTATTTGGAACCAGTCTGTTGTTCCATGTCCAGTTCAAACTGTTGCTTCCTGATCTGCATATAGGTTTCTCAAGAGGCAGGTCAGGTGGTCTGGTATTCCCGTCTCTTTCAGAATTTTCCACAGTTTATTGTGATCCACACAGTCAAAGGCTTTGGCATAATCAAGAAGGCAGAAATAGATGTTTTTCTGGAACTCTCTTGCTTTTTCCATGATCCAGCAGATGTTGGCAATTTGATCTCTGGTTCCTCTGCCTTTTCTAAACCAGCTTGAATACCAGGAAGTTCACAGTTCACGTATTGCTGAAGCCTGGCTTGGAGAATTTTGAGCATTACTTTACTAGCATGTGAGATGAGTGCAATTATGTGGTAGTCTGAACATTCTTTGGCATTGCCTTTCTTTGGGATTGGAATGAAAACTGACCTTTTCGAGTCCTGTGGTCACTGCTGAGTTTTCTGAATTTGCTGGCATATTGAGTGCAGCACTTTCACAGCATCATCTTTCAGGATTTGAAATAGCTCAACTGGAATTCCATCACCTCCACTAGCTTTGTTTGTAGTGATGCTTTCTAAGGCCCACTTGACTTCACATTCTAGGATATCTGGCTATAGGTGACAGAGAAGCAAAAAGCAAAGGAGAAAGCAAAGGATATAAGCATCTGAGTGCAGAGTTCCAAAGAATAGCAAGAAGAGATAAGAAAGCCTTCCTCAGTGATCAATGCAAAGAAATAGAGGAATACAACACAATGAGAAAGACTAGAGATCTCTTCAAGAAAATTAGAGATACCAAGGGAACATTTCATGCAAAGATGGGCTCAATAAAGGACAGAAATGGTAAGGACCTAACAAGCAGAAGATATTAAGAAGAGGTGGCAAGAATACACAGAAGAACTATACAAGAAAGATCTTCATGACCAAGTTAATCACGATGGTGCGATCACTCACCTAGAGCCAGACATCCTGGAATGTGAAGTCAAGTGCTTTCTAAAAAGCATCACTACGAACAAAGTGGAAGTGATGGAATTCCAGTTGAGCTATTTCGAATCCTGAAAGATGGTGCTATGAAAGTGCTGCACTCAGTCTGAATATAATATATCTTATGCTGCGAAGTCACTTCAGTCAAGTCCGACTCTGTGCGACCCCATAGATGGCAGCCCACTAAGCTCCTCTATCCCTAGGATTCTCCAGGCAAGAATACTGGAGTGGGTTGCCATTTCCTTCTCCAGTGCATGAAAGTGAAAAGTGAAAGTGAAGTAGCTCAGTCGTGCCCAACTCTTAGCGACCCCGTGGACTGCAGCCTACCATGATGCTTATATGGGTAGGCTTATATGGGTGCTGCTCTGTCCATGGGATTTATAGATCGATGAAAGTGAAAGTGGAGAGTGAAAAAGCTGGCTTAAAGCTCAACATTCAGAAAACGATGATCATGGCATCCAGTCCCATCACTTCATGGGAAATAGATGGGGAAACAGTGGAAACAGTGTCAGACTTTATTTATTTATTTATTTTTTTGAGCTCCAAAATCACTGCAGGTGGTGACTGCAGCCATAAAATTAAAAGACGCTTGCTCCTTGGAAGAAAAGTTATGACCAACCTAGATTGCATATTCAAAAGCAGAGACATTACTTTGCCGACTAAGGCCCATCTAGTCAAGGCTATGGTTTTTCCAGTAGTCGTGTATGGATGTGAGAATTGGACTGTGAAGAAGGCTGAGCGCCGAGGAATTGCTTTTGAACTATGTTGTTGGATAAGACTCTTGTGAACCCGTTGGACTGCAAGGAGATCCAACCAGTCCATTCTGAAGGAGATTAGCCCTGGGTATTCTTTGGAAGGACTGATGCTAAAGCTGAAACTCCAGTACTTTGGCCACCTTATGCGAAGAGTTGACTCATTGGAAAAGACTGATGTTGGGAGGGAATGGGGGCAGGTGAAGAAGGGGATGACAGAGGATGAGATGGCTGGATGGCATCACTGTCTCGATGGACGTGAATCTGAGTGAACTCTGGGAGATGGTCATGTACAGGGAGGCCTGGCGTGCTACAATTCATGGGGTTGCAAAGAGTCTGACACAACTGAGCGACTGATCTGAACTGACTGTTAGATCATCAAAGAAATTCATTGAAAGTGGTTAAAATGGACTTGGAATTATGCAAGCTATGGTCCAGTTATTTCTCATGAAGCTATGCAGAGATCATTGCAAGATCTGTTTAATTCACCAATTTTTGTCCTATACCATAGTCAAATCAGGAAGGCAATGGATAGCAACTGTTTATCATAAACAGCACATTTGTATACCTTCCAGATTGAACTCTCAGGGTGTGTGTTTGTAACTAAATCTGTTGTTCATTTGACCCTCCTGTCCTTGCCACATCAAAACCTGACCTCTACTTTTCATAAGGTCATTTTACCTTCTCATGTATTCAAAGGCACCCTTCCTCTCAATTAGTACTAATTTATCTAGAGCCTAATATTTACCAGGATGTATCTGTAACATTGAACATTACTCCTGTATTTGGTTAGGGTTAGGGTTACTTTGTTTTGAAGTTTCCAAACTAGAATGTCTGATCCTCGGTTTAATAAGACTAAGACCCAGAAAGCAAATGAATCAGCTTAAGTGTTAGAGATCTAACTTATACTTAACGGGGTACAGTAGCCCAGTAGTCCAACTTAGACCTAACTAGCAACAATGTGTGTTAGTCGCTCAGTTGTGTCTGACTCTCTGTGACCCCATGGACTAGCCCACCAGGCTCCTTTGTTCATGCAATTCTCCAGGCAAGAATACTGGAGTGGGTAGCTCTTCCCTTCGCCAGGTCATCTTCCCAACCAGGGACTGAACCCCAGTCTGCTGCCTTGCAGGTGGATTCTTAATCTCTGAGCTACCAGGGAAGCCCCAGCCAGCAACAATAGTCCTGAGTAATAGATTTACTCTGAACTATTTACTAACCAATCACAGCAAAGCTTATACCATGTTTAAAATATCATGTTGTGCCTGGATAAACACTTGAGGAATACAAAGCCATTATGAACTTAAAGGAAAGACCTCTTGATTATTTAAAGTGAAAGGCTGTTAACCATGGAACTCACTCCCTGGGTTAGATTCTTGGGATTCCCAGGTGGTGGTAGTGGTGAAGAACCTGCCTGCCAACACAGGAGACTTAAGAGACACTAGTTTGATACCTGGGTTGGGAAGATAGCTTGGAGGAGGGCATGGCAACCCACTCCGCTATTCTTGCCTGGAGAATCCCATGAACAGAGGATCCTGTTGGGCTACAACCCACAGGGTTGCAAAGAGTTGGACACGACTGAAGTGACTTAGAGAAAACTACGCACAAACTGGGTTTCAGTTTTCCTAATGGCTTTTTGGTTGTCCTCACACTTTTTGATGTTCTCCTCTGTCTGACACATAGTTCATTATATGTTACTGCTGCTGCTGCTGCTAAGTCACTTCAGTCATGTCCAACTCTGTGTGACCCCACAGATAGCAGTCCACCAGGCTCCCCTGTCCCTGGGATTCTCCAGGCAAGAACACTGGAGTGGGTTGCCATTTCCTTCTCCAATGCATGAAAGTGGAAAGTGAAAGTGAAGTCGCTTAGTCGTGTCCAACTCTTCGCAACCCCATGGACTGCAGCCCACCAGGCTCTTCCATCCATGGGATTTTCCATGCAAGATTACTGGAGTGGGGAGCCATTGCCTTATCCATTATATGTTACTATGCAGCCAATATCCTAAGCAGATATTCAACTGGTGATACAGAATCAAAAAGAGAGTCAAGATTCCCATGGTCAACTCAGTTCTTTTGGAATCTGAAGTAGACTTAAGGAGAGACAGAATTTGCAAGGAAGTGGTGTGGACCCAGCTTAACTGAACCCATCGACGGGTCACAGCAACCTTAACTCCAAGACTGATGCGTTACATTCCTGAAACAGCAGTTTCCTAGAAACCCCTGAAGTAATGAAAATTGCCTCACTCAACAACTCTTTATCTACTTCTAATTGATAAACTCTCCTCCTTGGCAGATTTCAGTCAATTAGGTGTGTTAAAGTGCTGCATTCCACAGACCTTCCGCAATGTTGCTTTTAAAGCATGGCCTTTGGCTTTGTTCAGTGAGATAGTCTATACATGTTTTGTCTTCCTCATATATGAATTAATTTTTGTTGTTCAGCTGCTCAGTTGTGTCCAACTCTTTTCCACCCCATGGACTGCAGCACACCAGGCTTCCCTGTCCTTCACCATTTCCTGGAGTCTGTTCAAACTCCTGTCCATTGAGATGATGATGACATCCAACCATTTAATCCTCTGTTGCCCCCTTTTCCTGCCCTAAATATTGCCCAGCATCAGGGTCTTTCCCAGTGAGTCAGCTCTTCGAATCAGGTGGCCAAAGTATTGGAGCTTCAGCATCAGTCCTTCCAATGAATATTCAGGGTTGATTTCCTTTAGGATTGACTGGTTTGATCTTGCTGTCTAATGGTCTTTCAACCTGTACTGTTAACTTAAAGGTGGGCAACTTGTTATCTAGGGTCATATAGTAAATATTTTTAAGCTCGGTTATATAATTTTTGTTGCAACCACTCAGATCTACTGTTGTTGGCAAAATGACCGTGTGTGTGTGTGCTCAATTGCTTAGTCATGTCTGACTCTTTGTGGCCCCATGGATCGGAGCCTGCTAGGCTCCTCTGTCCATGGGATTCTCCAGGCAAGAATACTGGAGTGGGTTGCCATGCCCTCTTCCAGGGGATCTTCCCAGCCCAGGGGTGGAACTGACATCTCTTATGTCTCCTGCATTGGAGGCAGGTTCTTTACTGCTAGCACCACCTGTGAACCCATAGATAATATGAAAGTGAATAAACAAGGATGTTTTCTTAATTAAACTTTATGTATGAATATTCCTTATCTCCATACAGACATATGGACATTTATATCTTGAGATATAATAAAGACAATTTTATTTTTTCTTTTGTTTTATTAGGCTATAACTGACATATAATACTGTATAAATTTAAGACATAGTGCACAATGATTTGACTTGCATATATTGTGAAATGACTCAGTAAGTTTAGTGAACATCCGTCATCTCATACAGATTTAAAAAAATGGAAAAAAAATGTTTCTTTTATTCCTGTTATAAGAACTCTTAGGATCTACTCACTTTACAATTTTCAAATATGCCACACAGCATTACTAACTAGTCATCATGTTGTACATTGCATCCCTGGTACTTTTTAATCTTGTAACTAGTTACCTTATAACTACTACTTATTTATCAGTTCCCTCCACCTCTACCCTCTGCCTCTGTAATCGCAGTCTAATCTCTTTTCCTATAAGTTCGGTTTTTGCTTTGTCTGTTTTTAGATTCCACATACAGCTGAGAGCATAACTTCTCTTAGCTTAATGCTCTCAGGGTCCAGCCATGTAAGTGGCAGGATATCCGTCTCTCTTTTTTTTTTTTTTTGGCTGAATGATATTGTTCATTCACCCTTTAATGAACACTTCAGCTGTTTCCATATCCTGGCTGTTGTAAATGACGTGACAGTGAACACAGGGGATACCTCTTCAACTTCAGGTAGAGTCCCAGGAGTGGAATTCTTGACTGTATAGTAGTTCTCTTTTTCATTTCTGAGAAAACTCCATCCTCTTTTCCATAGTGATTGTACCAGTTTACATTCCCATCAACAGTTGAGAAGAGTTCCCTTTTTTCTGCATCCTGCTCAATATTTAATATCCCTTTTTGTTTGATGATAGTCCCTCTGATAAACCTCAGGAGCTATCTTGTGGTTTTGATTTGCATTTCCCTTATGACTAGTGATTTTGAGCCCCTTTTCATGCATCCATTGGCCATTTGTATATCATCTTTGCAAAAATTTCTATTCAGGTCTTCTGCTCATTTTCTGACTGGATTATAATGATGATTTTGGTAATGAGTTACACGAATTCTTATGTATTTTGGATATTAAGCTCTTATCAAATAAATAGTTTGCAAATATTTTTTCCCATTCTCTGGATTGTCTTTTAATTTTGTTGATTTATTGTTTTGCTGTACAGAAGCTTCCTAGTTTGGTGTAGCCTCACTTGTTTATTTTTGATGGTGTTGCTTGGGCTTTAGGTGTCTTATCCAAAAATCATTGCTAAAACCCATGTCAAGGAACTTTCCCCCTAAGTTTCTTTCAAGGAGTTTTAAGGTTTTCATGCTTATATGTAAATACTTAATACATTTTTGAGTTAGTTTTTGTGAGTGATATAAAATAAGGTTCCAGTTTCATTCTTTTTCATGTGAATTATCCTATTTCCTTTGTACCATTATTGAAGAGACTATTTCCTGTCTACTGAATATTCTTTTTTTCTCTGTGTGTGTTCCTTTCTTTAAAATATAAATTTATTTATTTTAATTGGAGGTTAATTACTTTACAATATTGTATTGGTTTTGCCATATATCCACATGTATCTGCCACAGTTATACATGTTCCCTATCCTGAACCCTCCTCCCACCTCCATCCC